>PVLA01000659.1:0-177563 GCA_004027455.1 Hydrochoerus hydrochaeris
AGAACAACAAATTATTCTCTACCATCCGCTAGTTTTGCCTAGACCTAAGGAAGTAAGTTTAGACCCTCAAACCCAAGACTTACTTCGAGTCACCCACAAAGCTCTAAATTTGTCCAATCCTAATCTAGCTGAGGACTGTTGGCTATGCTTAGCTCAAGGAACCCAAAGACCCTTGGCCCTTCCTGCTAACCTAACTGTGGTATGCTATTTCTGGCTGTAGAGGTACCCCAGGTCAACATGCTTGTTGGAATAAAACAGCACCCCTCCATGTATCAGATGGAGGGGGCCCCCAAGACATAGCCACCTTGTATCATAAACCGCTTACGCATCTTTATTTCTGAGCAGATGCAGAGCACTAGATTAATGGTCCTAAGGACTCAATATGAGCTCCTTCCCACTAAATGAGCCAAAGATTTGGCTCAAGTCACAACATCAGAGGGGAATGTAATACTCTGAACCACCTGCACCGTCATCTTGTTCTGTATGCGCCGCCATTTTAGATTTAAGTCCTTGTTAATAAGCCTCAGCTGTTTCTCACAGAAGTTTCCTTTTCCCCCAAATGCCACCCTAAGTGACCAACCAGCTCACTCCCCGTGTTCTTATCAGCCTACCCACCAATCGGCTGCGTTGCTCCTCTATAAAAGTAAACTCCCTTATTTGTGAGGCGCGCAGTCTCGAGATCTATCAACAGAGACTGCGTCGCCAGGCCTGGCAATAAAACTCCTTCACTCTTGATTGATTGGCTTTTCATTTCTAAATCATCATTGCACCATTACATGAAGAAATAGCTAAGTATTCTTGGATGTGTAGCTCAGTGATAGAGTGTTTACTTAGCATGTGCAAGGTCCTGGGTCAGCACGGCAAGAACAAGCAAGAGTAGACAAATTAATTGAGCAAATCTCATTGATCTATAAAAAGTAGTTTAATTCTTATGCAACTTTTGTTCAGAAAAGAAGATCTAGTGGGAAAAGTCAAAAGACTTTGGAAAAGGATGACCAAATTACCTAATTCAGTAAACATAGTTCTTTTGCCAATAATCTTAGACTATCCTTACCAGAAAAACTTAGAGTTGTACTCAGAAACACCAGAATCATGTGGCTATTATACAAAACAAAAAGAAAATTTTAAAAGCGTTGACAATAAATAATCAGAACAGAAAGAAGAGTCATAAACATTTTGTCAGAAGCACAGACATCAAAGACTGAAGAAGAATATTAAAATAATGAAGGGGAAAAAACATTACATTTATACCCAAGACAATACTTATAAAATGAAGATGCCATTTTTTTAAAATCCAAACAAACAAAAAACCCAAGGGAATTCATCTTCAGTGGACTTGCACTGGAATGAATATTTTGGATGTTCTCAGACTGGAAGATACCAGGTAGAACATAAATCTATATCAATACTGAAAAACATTGCTTTTGCAAGTGAAAATAAACTCCAAAGACTTTTGCTAAATCCTAAAATGAGTATTATTAATAGCAATTTTTAAAAATGATCAGAACAAATGAAATGTATTGAACACTATGGTATACTATGAGCTCCTTAAATATGTTCCAGTACAGTGTATAATCAAAATAATACAAGGAATGACAGCAGAAATGGAAGTTATAAGATTCATATATTATGTATGTATTAGTATAAAACACATGAAATAATTAAAGAGTATTTGAAGGATAAATATAAGATAAAGGTTTTTATTTTTCCACTCTTGGAAAAATAAAGCAGTATTATGGCTAAATCAATACTAGTGATAAAATTGGGTGGAGAAATAATTCAATTATAAGAAAATAAAAGGGAACACTGGAAAACTAATATATATAGAAAACAAATAACAAAACTGTGTGCTTCAATCCAAGCATTAATAATTATTTTAAATATAAGTATACAATTGGAGTCTATACTTACATTTCAAAAATATAAGAACTAATTAATGTTCCTTATATGAACAGTATTTTAAATATTGAAAATCAGACATGTTAATTTAAAAGGCTGAATGTCAAGTCAATGTGCTAATAAAAACCCATAAATTATGAATGTAAATGACAAAACAAATGTCAGCACAGAATTTAAGAATAATACCAGAGATACAATGGACAAACAACGATTTGGGAGTTAACCTATCCAGAATACACAGTGAAGTCAGACGTGGTGGTGCACTATAATCCCAGCACTAGTGAGACTGAGGCAGGAGAATCATTGCAAGTTCGAGACCAGCCTGGGCTACAAAGTGAGCTCAAAGCCAGCCTGAACTGCATAGTGAAATCCTGTCTCAAAACAAAACAAAACAAAACAAAACAACAATGGAGTATTATTCTGTTAAAAAGAAGGATAAATTTCAAACATTTGCCAGAAAATATCTGCACCCTGAGACCATAATGTTAAGTCAAGTAAGTCAGAAATACAATCAGTGATTGTGAAACCTTCTGCTTTGCCTTTGTTGCTCAGAATTGCTTTTGCTCTTCTAGGTCTCTTCATATTCCAAATGAATTTTAGGAATGTTTTCTCTAGTTCTGCATTTAGTATGCTAATGATGTTTTGATTGGGGTTGAGTTAAATCTGTATAACAATTTTGGAGTATATTATACTGCTGAATTTGAATATTAGTTCTAGGAATCTTTTGGTGGAGGTTTTCAAGTGGATATTTTTGTCCTCTTTCTAAGAAGCAGTTTTCAGCCTCCCTTCATTTAGTAAGTCGACTGTTTGATTGGTCATAGATGGCCATTATGAGGTTGAGATGAAGACCTTCTGTTCCTGTTTTTTCACTGTTTTTGTCATGAATGGATGTTGAATTTTGTCAAGTGCTTCTTCTTCACCTACTGTGATGATCATGTGATTTTTGTCTTCACTTCTATTTATGTAGTTTATTACACTTACTAAATTTTGTATGTAGAATGATCCTCATTTCTAATTTGCATATATTTAAACATTTTGTATCCTCGGGATGAATTTCAATTGATCATTGTCAATGATCCTTCTTAGCACACTATTGAATGTTGTTTGCTACTATTTTGTTTTGAACTTTTGCTGTGTGTTCATTATGGATAATAGCCAGACATTTTTTTTTCTTGTATTATCTGTCTCTGGCTTTGGTATCAGTTTAATGCTGGCTTTGTAAAATGAAATTGTAACATTTCCTAACCTTTAACTTTGTAAAACTGTTTGATCAATGCTAATTATTTAAGTGTTTTATAGAATGCAGACATGAATCTGTCTAATCCTGGACTTTTGTTTAGTACAAGACATTTAATACTGATCCATTCTTCATATTAGTTACTGATCTGTTTAGATATTCCATTTTTTTCATTCAATAATAGTTCATTGTATGTTTCTAAAATTTATTGATTTCCCTTGGGTTATTCAATTTATTGACGTGTAATTTTTTTTCATAATAGGCTCTTTTACTTCTGTGTATTGTTTGCAATACATGGATTATATTTATATGGTAATGTCATTTTCTCAGTTTCATTTTTGTCTCAAGTTTAATCTTACTTTGTTTATGAGATACTGTTAAATATTCTAAAATTATACTTATTTTCAATATAAATGGAAGAAATATATTTTTTCTTTCTTATTTATTCATTGGTACATTTTGAGGAACAATAGTTTCCAAGCTATCTCAAGACAGAGATAATTTTGTTGATTGTACCTTTGCTAGCAGATGGCCCTATCCTCTTATATTGTAGGTTTTTACCATAATTTATTTTTATTTTGTCAATTATATTTATTTATCATTCTACCATATTACTTAGGCTACTAAATCAAAGACAGAACAATACTTGCTTTGATTATATATCGTTGTATAACAAAATACTTCAAAACTTAAAGCAACTGCAATTACAACTCGCACATCAAAAGATCAGGAAATTTAGTGTACTTCAAAAAGTAATTATTTTGTTCAATGTTGCAATGACGAATGACTTACTAATACTCAGTTGGTCTAAATTGGTCTGAAAGGTCCAAGTAACCCTCACCTACCTGGGCAGGAACACTCCAAGCTTGGTGTAGCAATGTCCTTATATTCGCTTGTATTAGGGCCTCTCTCCATAGCCTCACTAGGAGAATAGTTCACTATGTGTAAACAGTGATTCTTCAACACTAAATCTATATCTGCTGTCATGTTATTTCTGGCATTAAAAAAAAAAAAACTCACAAAATATTCCAGAAGAGGGAAAGAGAACCCTTTACTCCAACAGAGGTGAGAGAATCAATTTTCTTAGTTTTCCTTTATACCATCATTGCCATAAAAGGGTGATGGTTTACAATTTTCAGGTAGATAAAGTTTTATTGCCATATATGCAAAAGCAATTGATATTTATAATTTTGTCATACTTCATTTACTAACAAAATCAGTGATCTAAAATTAAGCTCTAGAAGTTAGAAAGTATGTGAGAAAATTTTAATGATATATTGTTAAGTATTTTAGATGGTCTTTAATAGCAAAAAATAAATTATTAATAAATTATAGTATAATAATAAAAGAAAGTGTTTTAGAATTTTCTAAATTTTTGTTTAATTCTTCAATGATTTCTTTTGAAAGTTACTATGGATATCAACATCTTTGTATAAATGGAAAATCAGAAATCTTTCTCAAAGTTGATACATTAAAATAAAGTCAGAGATCCATGCAATGTTGGAATTTGGGGCACTGGGGAAAAAAACAGCCAGCTTGCCCCTTTGGTAAGCAGCTGTGGCCTGGTAAGCCATGGCCACTCCAGGGCGAGAACCATCAGCATTTCTTGAGATCCGCGCCATTCTGGAACTTGGGGAGCTGGGAAAACAAGCAGCCAGCTCAGGGCTCTGATAAGTGGCTGTGAGCCTAACTGTACATAGGCTAAGAATCAAACGTCCATCCCGCCGCCCCTGTTGGCAAGTGGGAGCCAGAGATCTGAGTATCTCTTGCGAGTTTGACTATCTGTAATATAAGAAATAAGGGGGATTTCCTTCTACTATCCTTTGAAGGCAAATATTTTTATTACTGTTTTGCTCTTTTCTGATTAATGGCATTGCTCTATTCAATATTCTGTTTTTATAAGTTTGGTATTTCCTTCAATTTTGCCATACCTGATTGAAAGAACAACTATTCTGAAGAAAACGAGATATACTATTGTACCTATTACTGTTATTCTGGAAATCTCCTGTGAAGTTCTGTACCAATGTCACTACACTGTCTCAATTGGCTTTGTGCCATCTTGTTCTGTTGCCTTTTACTACCTTCAAAATAAAAACTAAAATAATATAATATAAAATAAAATTTTAAAAAGGTAAATAACAACAACAAAACAGATCAGTAAGGTACTGAGCAAGCTGAAACATGGTATAACTAAACAGATAATGGGCTTAAAAAGCAAAAGGAGGAAAAGAAAGTGCTCTAAAGGATATAACTGCTTGTATATTTAAGTGTGTAAGATTGATAATCATGTTGCTAAGTTTTTGTTGCATCATTGAACAGAATTGTTTTCAGCCTCACTGTTTGAATGTCCACTTTGTATGCTTTAATGTTGTAACTTGAACAACTGTATCTAAGAAGACAATATCTAATTTATCAACTAGGGATTTCCTACTGTTTTTTTTTAACTTCTGTATTGTTTCTACCTTTTTTCTGTTTTGCTTTTTTTCTCTTTAAATAAAATTTTAAAAAACTAAGTTAAATAAAGTAAGTAGAATAGTTTCTTTCTGGCCACTTTTTTCTTACTTTAACACTTTCTCATTTTACTTTAAATGCCTTAATGTAAGTTAATAAAATGTTCCATGATGATGATGTAGTTCTAGGAGAATTGAAAAATTTATAGTAATAAAACTACACTTTAAATCAAATATAGAAAACTTCTACCATCTCAAAAATCTTTATCTTTGCAGTCATCCTGCCTCTCCCTAAGTCCCAGACAACTACTAATATGTGGTCTGTCACTTACAAGTAAGGTTTTGTGATATAGAAATAAATTTGTATATTATAAACATTGAATAAAATATTTTAGAGTTATTTTTCTATGACTTCTTATGTTCAGTCAAATACTTTTCAACATTCACTATGCTGGTGTCTATGATGATAGTTTTTTGCCTTATAATTTTTGATAGTATTCTATTTCATAAATATATCACAATTTGTCTCAAAATTAGGTTGTTGAATCTTTGTGTTGCATCCAGTTTTAGATTACTGCTACAAAAATTTATGGATTTTTTTGTGATGTATTTAGTGAATGCATTTTAAATTCTCTTGAAGAAATTTTAGGAGTCACATTGATGGAATATATTGAGAGTGCATATGTAGCATTATGAGAAACTATTGAACTATTTTCCAAAATGATCAGAGCATAAGGAAGTAAGAGTTGTATATAAGACATATAGCTTCTCTATATACTTGGCATCACTGGGTGTGGTCAACCTTTTTAATTTAGCCATTCTAATGGATTTATGTTGATAATTCACAGTGACTAAAATTCCTGATTATGTTAGGATATTTACTGATCACTTCTTATCTTGATTTTGTGAAGCATTTGTACAAATTATTCACCTATTTGGTTAATTGAGTTGTGAATTTATGTATCTGGATATATGATAAAGGACTTGTATCCAGAAAAAATAAATAAAATCATGATATAGAGATAGGAACTGTCTAAAAAGCGAAGGTGACAGCTGTTGTTAATTTCTTATTACTTTGTTTTGAAGTCCTGTATCATTTTTATTGTTTTGTTTGGTTTGGTTTTATTCTGCTATGTTTTGTTAGATTTTATTATGTCTGATGATATGGGTAGCTATTTTGAAGATAACAAGATATCTTACAGTAGCCATTGTTAATTTGTTTTGAAGTCTTATATCACTTTCATTGTTTTGGTTTGATTGATTTTATTCTGTTCTGTTTTGTTTGATTTTATTATTTCTTATGGTATGGGCAGCTATTTTGAGGATAAGATGAGGCATTATGGTAGCCATGGTTGATTTCCTATTATCTTGTTTTGAAGTCCTGCATTTCTCTCATTGTTTTGTTTTGATTGGTTTTATTCTGCTTCATTATGTTTAGTTTTATTTTTTAATAAACTTTTAAAAATTAAAAAAAATTATCATGGCATGAGGTAAGGATATAGATTTCTTTTTTTCCAACAGGATGTGCTCCTTCTCAAAACATTCATGAGTGCTTTTTTTTTTGGCCTTTTTGAGACAGGCTCCCACTACGTGGTTCAGGCTGGTCTCGGGCTCACTTTATAGCTCAGGCTGGACTCAAACTTTCAAGAATCTCCCTACCTTAGCCTCCTGAGTGCTGAGATTATAGGAGTGTGCCACCACACCCAGCAAGTCATCAGTCTAATTATTTATTTATTTTTTGTACCTGGGATTGAACTTGCCTCCTCGTATTTGCCAGGCAGGTGCTTCTGCCGCTGAGCTACATAGATACCTTTCTTATTAGATAGATTTACATATTTGTTGAAAATCAATTGAATAACTATGAAAACATATATATCTAAGTTTTTATTTCAATCACCTTCCTGTCTATCCTTACACAAATATTACCTTCCCTGATTATTGGATGTTGTTATTTCAGGACTTAGTATTAGTCAACACATAGTTTTCACCTTTGTTGCTGTTTTCAGTATTTTTTGACTGTTCTTAGAGTTCTGTACATTTCTCTATAAGAACAGCAAGATTTTCAAATTCTAGGAAAAAAACATATTTTATTTTCAGTTGTTATATAACTCTAAGTAAGTTTTGAAAAAAATTTCATCTTTACAATGTATAGTTATCCAATGCATTAACTTGATATATTTATATGTTCTTCTCTCTTACTAGACATTTTAAATTTTTCAGAAAATTTATAATCACTGTATTTTAACACACAATATAATTATTTTCATAAGTTTATAAGTAATGATTTTATATTTAATGATAATATTACTTTTATATTATTTATACCAACTCTATTTGCTATTTTATAGAAATTCAAATAACTTGTCTATTCATTTTAAATCTGGCAATATTGATAATTGTGCTGATTAATTCTAGGATACATTTGCAATATTTTAGTTCTTTCACTTCAGTGATTAAGATATCTGAGATTAATCTATATATTAAGTCTATATGCTTATTTATTTTTCTTGATCTTTATTTCCTAGTATCTGCATTTTATCTTTGTCTTGTTGAAATATGGAAAAGTAATTCAATATTTCACTTTTAGGAATAATATTCAATCTTGGAACACAGTAGATTTTTATAAACATGTGAAGCTGATAAAAAAATACTAACCAAGTACAATTTTTCACAGAATCATCTTTTAGTTCCTTCTAAATGTCTGAGTAGTTCTCCATTGCATTACAAAAAAACAAAAAACAAAAAACAAAACCAAAAAAACCTGTCTTTTTTATCTTTTCCTCAGTTGATGAAAATTGGTTTTTTTTCTAAGATTTAGGTATTATAAATTGTGCTTCTACGGATAGGGGTTACTCTATATTGCTGTGGCATGATGTTTTTAATTCTGGGAAGATTCCCAGAAGAGGAATAGCTGGCTTTAATACTGTCACCTCTAATCCTAGCTTTTTAAAGAATCTCCACACTGATTTCAGTGGTGATTGCACCAGTCTACAATCCAACCAAGAGTGGAGAAGGAGTACTTTTCCTCACAACTTCACCAGTTTGTTATTGGTTGATTTTAATGATAGCTATACTTCCTTTGTTTTAATTGGCATCTCTTGAATGATCAGTGATGCTGAGCATTTTTTCATCTCTTTATTTGCCATTTGTACTTCTTCATCTGTGAAGTTTGTATTTATCTCAGATGCTCATTTTTGGACTGGGGTCTTTAAATTTGGGAAGTTTGATATTTTTTTCAATAATTTATATGTTCTAGGTATTAGTCCTTTGTGAGAAAAAAAAAGTCAAGCCCAAAGTTCATATGAGGGAGTTAATTATAAAAATCAGAAGAAATTAATGCAATGGAGACCAAGAAAATAATACAAAGAATCAATAAAACAAAGAATTGATTCTTTGAAAGATTAAATAAATTTATAAGCCCTTAGCCAATCTTATCAATAAAGAAAAGAAAAAACTATTATGCAATTAGGGATGAAATGCTAAAATCTAAATGAATCATGTGAAAATCCAGATTATCAATACCCATTTGAAGAATTTGACTCTAATAAGATGGAAAACAGAAGAACTGGACAGATTTTTAGAAAAATGAATTAACAAAGTTGAATCAAGAAGATATAAAAATTCTAAATAAACCATTATCAGTCAATGAAATCAACAATGGAAATAAAAATTTAACAACAAAGTAAAGCACAGGTCCTGATGGATTCACTGATGAATTCTATAAGAAATATAGAGAAGATATAATCCCATTTTACTTCTCAAACTTTTTACTGCAATTAAAAGGGAAAGGGAAGCAATACAATCGTCATTCCTGGAAGCAAGGTTTACCCTGATCCCCAAACTAGAGAAAGACCTAACTGAAAAAAAGAACTACAAGTTAATCTCTCTAATAAAATAGATACAAAATTCACCAATGAGATACTGGCAAAGGGAATGCAGCAAATTACCAAGACTATATACCATGAATTCCCAAAGTTAAAACTCCAACCAAAAACTTGCATCTTAAATGAATGACTATCAGGTCCTGCCCTAGATCCCCGATCTTCCAAACGAGTGTATGGCAGAGGTTAAATAAAAAGAAACAGTTGTATGATATTTTAGGGGCTCCAGGAGGGTCAAAACCCTTTAGTTGAGCTCATGACTCTGAGGGCTAAGACTAAGACTTCTCTGGATTAGCCCCCTTTATTAGGACCAAGGACAAAAGGTGAGAAAACTGAGAAAAGGTGGGAAATGAGCAGGACCTTGGAGGTCACTTCAAAGACTTCTCCAAGTGGTAAATTATGCCAATTTAGGAGAACCGTCTTATCTCCAAGATAACATTCATGGTAGGACTGAGACTACAGGAGTCAATTTCCTTTAACTGCTGTCTCCATTTACTTAATTAGTGGAGGAGCCAGTGTCTTCAGCTGTGGCCCTATCTTGCCCTTTGAGGTATCACTGGCCTCATAGATCACTAGAGATCTCAGCCAGAATCAGTGATTCATAGAGGTTCACTTACTATGAATCAGCTCCAGTCACCAGGCAAGGAGCTGAGGCCTAGGACAGACTCACAGATAAACAGAAAGACAATTAGTAAAATTTAAATCCTGCTCAGAGCTGCTTTGTAGTGGTCTCCAACAAATGAACACTTTCCATATGAAAAAATACAGCCAACCAATAAATACATAAAATAATGTTCAACATCTCTGGCCATTCAAGAAATTAAAATAAGAACAACTCTGAGATTCCATCTTATTACAAAGAATAATGTCCATAATTAGAAAATCAACTAATAATAGATGTTGGTGAGGCTCTTGGGAGAAAAGAATCCTTCTCCATTATTGATGGGGCTCTAAATTAATGCAAACATGGAAATCAGTATTGAGATTCCTCAAGAAACTTAAAAATAGAGATTAAATTTCACCCAGTTATTCACCTTTTAGGTATCTTCGCAAAAGATTTAAATACATAGTACAGCAATGAATGCAAACCAAACTTTTTAGCAGTATAATTCATAATAGACAAACCTTGGGAATGATCTGTATGTCCAGATGAATGGATTGAGAAAATGTATTTATACACAATGGAGTACTAGTCTGCCATAAAAAGGATGAACTTGAGTCATTTGTAGGAAAATGAATGTACCTTGAGACCATAATGTTAAGTGAAGTAACTCAAACAAGCATGCTCAAATAGTGCATGGTTTTTCTTACATGAAAAATTGATAATGGAAAAATAAAAAAGGTATAGGTAAAGGAAGGCAAACAAGTGAAATAAAGTGTGTTATGTACATGTACCAATTCCCTATAGTAAAAAAAAAAAAAGTTGATCATTATATTAACAGAATATAAAGGAAAAAAAAGAATTGGTAGATACAGAGAAACCACTTAACAAAATTTAATAATGCTACATAATAATACTTTCCAAAAACTAGGCATAGAACCATTGTCTTCAGAACAAATCCACAGAAAATATCCCAGCCGATTATGAAAGGTAGACAGCTTTTTCTCTGTGATCTGGAATAGGACAGGATATCCACTCTCCCCCTACTTCTGTTCAAGAGAATACTAGATTCTGTAGGTAGAGAAATTAGCCAAGTAAAGAAATGTATGATCTTAAAAACAAAAAACAAGATGTGATATTGTCTTTTCTGTTAGCAACAGTCTTTTATATCTAGAAATCTCTAAAAGTTCTGCCATAAAACATTACAACTGATTAACTCAGTGAACTTGCAGGATGCAAAATTCAACATGCCAAAATCAGTAGTTTCCACACACTAATAAAAATTTGCCATAAAGTCATTTTTAAAGAAAACAAACCAATTTACATAATATTAAATATTTAGGTTTAGATTAAATTATACATGTGAAAATCTGTGTTCTAAAATATTAAAAATTAATGCAAACATCAGAGACCACACAAAGTAAAGGGAGCAACATCTTGTGTTCATGGGCAGAAAGAATTAAGATTGCTAAATGTCTAACCTATCCATAGTAACCTAGAGATCCAATTCAATATCCATCAAAAATCCAAGCTAACTTTGACAGAAATTTAAAAATTATAAGATTCATATGAAACAAAAAAAATTTCCAAATAGCCAAAGCAAACTTGAACAAAGATAACAGTGCAAGAGGTAACACAGCACATAGTTGCAAAATATATTACAAAGCTATGTTAAACAAAACATCATGGCACCACCATTAACATTAATATGTCAGACAACTGAACAGAGTAGAAAGTCTAGACCAAACTCATGCATTTTAATCAGTTGATGTCTGGTATTGGTGCCAAGGTATAATGAGGAAATAATCTTTGCAATGAATGATGTTGGGGAAAATTTATCCACATTTGGAATAATTGTGTTAGATGAATGACACACCTCTTACAAAAATTTTGATTTGAAATGAATTTGAAGCATAAGATATAAAATTCTAAAAATGCTGGAAGAAAATATAAGTCATAGTTTTTTGTGGGGTAAAGTATACACTTATCTTCTCAATGTTGATTTGGGCAATGATTACTAGCCTATAATTCCACAAATATAAATCAATTCAATTAATAGGCAATCTGGATTAAATTAAACTGAAAAATTCCTTATCAGTGAAGGAAACAAAAAATTAAGAAGCAACACCCAGGATGCAGAGAAAATATTTACAAAATGTACATTTATTGAGGGGCTTATATCAAAAATATATGAAGAATTAAACTCAGTCCAATTAAAGAATGAGTGAATGGGTTGGCTAGCCATTTCTTGAATAAAAGAGACAAATAATCAAAAATATATGAAAAATCCCAAGCAAGTCTTATTATGGAAGTACAATTTCTTTATACCTGTTAAAAGGTTTAATCACAAATATAAAATACAGTATATTTTGGTGAATATGGAAATAAAAGACAAATTTTGTACACCGTACTATTGATGAGAACACACACCAGTATAGTCATTTTGAAAACATCATGGAGGTTTTTCAAAAACTATAAATAAAACCTCAGCATGATTCTACCATCTAATTTCTGGGTCTGCACTGCAAGGTTCTGCAATGAGTCTGCTGAAGAGATGACAGCACTTCTATGCTCACTGCATTGCTGTGCACAACAGTCAAAATATACAAACAACCCAAGTTCTCATCAGTGGATGAACAAATGTATGCAGAACATTTAACACATGCAAACAGTCACAGTAGAATACAGATTATTCTTGATAATCTTGGAAGCAAAGAAATATATATTTTTGAATATATCAAACATTTTTTTGCCCTGCTGTAATTTTTTAAATCCTATTTATACTATAAATTTTGAAGACTTCTTTTTAAAGTGCTAATGTTATACAGAGGAAATGATCAACACATTGCAAAAGGTTCACAGACAGTTCCATTACATTATATTTTGATGATCATTTGCATAACATGTCTAGAGGATTTGAAATATTGAAAATGTCTTTCTGTTGATTTTGATATTAATTAATTAATTAATTAAACTAGTGTCCACTTCCTTGTTTATGTAATGAGGAGTAAATTAAAGGAAATGTACAGAATTTGAAGGTCTAATTATTTTTACTCTCTCTTCTTTTCATGTGAACCAAAGGGAAAAAAACTACTTGGTTCTTCTTTTTTTTCCCTAATTTACTCAATTATAGCATCTATTATGAGAGGAATTTTGATGATAAACATCTAAACCTAAATTTTCCTCCAACCCTTAAAATATAATTACTTAACTATAGATCTGAGTCAGTTTAATAAATTGGATTTAAAATATCTTACTTGCCTTTAAATATTCTGACTCTAGCCTAAAATTGTATGAACAGGGCCATGAAGACAGATTTTGTACACTTAGACATGTAGATATATCAAATATACCTATATATATATATATATATATATATATATATATATATATATCACAAGTGCATATGCCTCATATGAAGCAATCAGTGTTTATAGACAAGTTTTTCAGTGTATCAAATAGAGCAAAGGAAGTACAATTATAACTTCACCCGAAAAAATAAAACTTAAATTTTCAAATATATTATATTTCATTATGTGATTGAATTACATGAAATTTTTATTTTAAACCACATTTGTACTTAGCTATTTAAGTTGTTGGGTAAAAGAATAATGAACTTGGAAAAACAATATTTCAGGAAAATATTACGAGCAAGATATCTAGGTTCAAAAATTCTCGATTTTGTCATTTTAGTAACAGTCAGAAATATCAATATTCTGAGTACAGACAGTTATCCCAACTATGTCAGTGTATAGTTGGAAATTTTTGAACAATATTCAAGTCAGGAATAATTTTGTTTCAGACTTTCAACTTTATAGTACAGAAATTAATATATACATATATATGTGAGTGCTTTTTTGAAGGAAAAATATATTCTACTTGTACATGTATTTAAAGCAAGGTTTGCAGGCTTTAATATTTTATCAGTTTTATTGACTGGTTATTTGGCAACAACTTGCAAATATTGACTTTGTTAACTCGACCGAACTGAGAAATACCTAGAAAACTGGTAAAGTGCACTTCTGGTTATGATTAGGAGAGTGCTCCCAGAAACGAGTGACTTATGGGACAACAAACTGAGTGGGAAATACCCGATCTGAAGAGGGAGAGTGCTGACCAGTATGGGGGCCCAGATGGACTAAAGTGCAGGCCCGAAAGCTGGCACATGTGCCTAGTCCACTCCGGAGAGGCCGTAGTATTTTCGGCTGCTGTAGCTCACTGCCATCACACTCCGGACTCTTCAGCCTTTGATTGCAGATTTACCAGTGACTCTAGGGTGTTTCCGTGTCTGTTGTCTCGCTTTCCATGACATTGCATTATGACTTTCTCTTGTTCTGAGTCTTGCAGTTTCAGGCTGAAGATCTGCTGGTTTCCATAGCTCTGAGATACACAGAAGATCATTGTGGGATTCTTGCCTGTGATTGGCTAAACTAATCTCATAAATCCCCTGTTTTAATTATATATTCATTCTTTTGATTCTGTTCCTTCAGGGAACCTTGACTGATACAACAAGAAACTGGGTATTTTTTTTTAAAAAAAAATACACTTATTATACATTATTATGTCTCCAGTTTGCTTTATAGCCTGATGGTTTTGGAAAATATTTTCTTAAAACATGATATTTTTAAGTTTCCTCTGTTGTAATTTATGTTTTTTAATAAACAAACATGCTTTACAATTTTGAAGAGACAGATATAATTTAAAGCATTTCTCAGATTTATTTGACCATATAGATCGAATACTGCTATTGTCATTATTTATTTTCCTTATAATATTTTATATAACAGATATTTGGAAAAGTACTTTGGAAAATGGTTCAAGGATTCCTAAGGACTCTTGTGAATCTAAAATATTCAGCACAATTAATTGCTTCTGTCAAAATATGATGAAGATTTTATAATTGATTTTTGATCAGAAAATAATGTACTATGCATCTCTTTTATTATTTGTTTTTGAAGAACTCTGTGTGATATAGTCATCTAATCATATAAAGTAGAAGTAATTTGGAAGTTTTCAAAGCATTTGGTAAACAAGGAAGTATTTAACTTAATATTCTAGATTTCTAGTCAAGTGGACTCTTTTACACTAATATTTTATTCTTATATTTCCTATATGCCCTACTTTCTTCTCAAAATTTGTCCCTCAAAAATATAGTTGATTAATGACTAATTTTAAAACTTCAGTAACATCCTATAAACAAAGTTTTTGTTTTTCTCTGAGACTAATTAAAAAATAATGCTTGTATATATTTTCTCAGTGTATTACTAAAATTTGAAAATCCTTCAATATCTGATTACCTCACTTTAGTAGATGAGAAAAACAATGTAAGTAACAATTTATGCACCACACAGAATAATGTTTATTACTGCTTTGATTTGTAAATGAATATAATAAATGTTAACTTTGTAATATCTCTGTGTATGGATAAGCAGGCATAAATGTAAAATTAATTTTATTCTTGATAAATTTTCTTGTTTAGGATTTTTTTTGATATTTAAGAATTATAAATTTAAGTTTAAAAGTGAAAAGAAACTTAGATGAAACAATGCCCTGGGCATGGTGGCACACACTAGTAATCCCAGAACTCTGTAATCCCAGCACTGAGGAGGCTGAGGCAGGACAATCACTGTGAATTGGAGACCAGCCTGTGCTACGTAGTGAACTTAAGGCTGGCCTTCATTACACAGCAAGTACCTCTCTCAAAAAAATAAAAAAAAAGCTTTGCTCAGTTATTCACTATCTGCTTTTTGAGTATTCTTTCAGAATAAATAATCTTATCTTTCTGCTCCTAGTGAGGTAACAGTATTAAGAAATGGGAAGGCACCACTGCACTGTAAGACAGGAGAACAGTACTCTATGAAGGTTGAGCTTTGACCTAAATGATGGAGCAGTTATGATGTGCATATCTGTGGAGAAAATGAGCCCAATTCAATCCCTGCAAAAACGATTCCTGAAAATGAGGAGACAGGAGCAGAAATGAGCATCCCAATGCCTGCCAGTAACACGACATTGTTAATGTATCGTTATTCTTCTTATTCTCAGCTCTGAGGAACAGTGTAACAAACACAGATCTCTTTTCCTGGACTAAGTGAGCGAGAAGGAAGATGGGAGGAATATGTTCAGACTTTTCTCTCTTTCATACTCACGCACAGGACGAAGTTCATGCCCTAGGCACCTAAGGGAAAGCAGATTGAAATAAATTGCCTCACCTGTCCTTTGCTTCTTTACCTAATGAATGATCTTTCTAGAATAATTTATTTACTCAGTTAAAGAATCTGTCATTTCTTGCCAAATAAGTTCACATATTTGTTTACTGTCAGTATTTCATGAATGTTTGATTGTTTACTTGATATTTATGTTCTATGTGCCTCTGTTTGGACAACAAATTCCATAAAACTTTTCTAGTTAGCTCTCTGGGTCTGGTATTTCAATAGATTTTATTTTACTCTATGCTCCTGGGAGCTGATATTTACAATGTCTATAAAGTAGATAGAATTTTTTTTTTTATTGTGGAAATGCCCTACGACTGGGCGTCCCCTTTTAATAGCTATTAAAGGATTTATACATATAAACTCTTTTGTTTCTTTTTAAGAAGGTGGTTGATAATGTTTAACAAAGCAGTAAATTTTAAAGTATAATTTTAAAGCTTTTTATGCTAAATTTAAGTATGTAAAATGGAAGATAAGGAATTACATTCATAAACATATAATCTAATGCTAACGTTTTTATCGCAAATTATGTATTCATAGCATAGAATACTTTTTAATTTGCTAAATTAATTAAAATGTTATTTAATCGATTTTTATTATTTACCAAGGTAGATATATTTTCCCTTTCTTGTTCCCCATGTATTTTGCTATTTTTCTTCCTGCAGAAGTCAATTCTTTAAACATACATATAAATCTTATTGAAACATAGATTCTTCATTATAGCTTTTTCTCTGAAGATAAAAATAAGAAAATTAATTTCAGGCTTGACTTTCCACTATTACTATTTCAATATTTCTCCATGTTCCTTGATATTGCTTAAAATAAAGCATTCCCTCTAACGCATTCTGAAACATTGGCCTTATTGGGAGAAGAATTAGAAAGATTTAAACACACAGGGGAAATTCTACGGAAAGTCTGTTTTGCAGTAGGTGGCCTGATACTAATGGCCAAAGCTTTAGGTAAAAACATTTACTTCAAGGTTTTTCTACTAACATAAAAGCAATCTAGGAAAATTATTGCTGTTTTAAAGTAGGAACTCACATATGGAGATATTAGATCTGAGATAAAAGGAAAAAGTATATTAAATGAGGAAAATTGAGGTAGAAGACAGTTACTGCAATCAGATTTTGATTTAATCCCATGTTTAATGTCATATGTTCACTTGAAAGGATCACAGGGAGCCAACTATACAAAATATCTCTTTTTCCCCACTAATTACTTAGACATGATTTTCAAAGCAGAAGTTATTTTGCCCACTAATTTCAATCAGAATATTGGCAACTACTTCTGTGGAAATTTTCATTATCCTCTAATAACTGAATATTTATAAAATAATTTTGTTCCAATCAGAGAAAGCCAATAAAAGGAATTTATGAAGCTCTTCAACCACAAATTTGCAATCTCAGTAAATAATTTAGATATATTAAATACTTACATAAAGATGAGTACAGTTTTAAAATGGAAAAAATATAAAGTAACTTAAGATAACCATTTTTGTTTTCAAAGGCTATACAGACTATACAGGTCCTAACACAGGTGAGTAGCATGAATATTTTTATTGAAAATATCAACTAAATATTTGCTATTATAAGAAGGATAACTGAAATTTAATAGGAAAATCCAAATGTTAAAAGCTTCATGTTATGGGCTTAAAAGAATAAGGAAAAATATATGTAAGAATAAAGGGATGTAGAGGAATCTGATGAAAATTTAAATCTTTTATTTATAGAAGTAGCCTGGGGGTAATTCTGATTTATTATTTGCAGAGGCATTTCTACTTACTAAACATAAATTTTAAAAGAATAGAAAAATTTATCTATAATACAGATAATATCACAGTTTTAGGACAGAAATTCTATTTTCTTACCATCATGGAATAGTGACTCACCCTGATACCCACACTTCCACTGTTGAAGAGAACACACATATCCAAAGCTACGGTGGACCCAGATAAAATTCCAGACACAGCAAACATCTTCCCTATTGTCAGATAATGGAAGAAAATTGAACATAATTTGATTGAAAGAATCTAAGTTGAAAGTTAAGGGAAAAGAATATGTTTTTCCAGCTGAGTGTCCCTTTATCATTTATTTAAATTTCATTACATTATTTTATTAACAAACAAGTTAGGTCTCAAAGGTTTAATGTGTTTTTTGACTTTAGCATACAGTGATGACATGTCTCAAGTTTTTAAAATATGAAAATACTGCTTTATGGATGTATGAAAAGTTGAAATTGTAGCTTGTCACAAGACACAAGTAATCAAATGGTTTCTCTGTGTCAAGCACCAACTAATTGTTTTCACACTGCATCATAATATAGTCACAGGGGGCCTGTCAAAGGACAGGTCACATCTTGTGAAAAACAACCAATGATGTTTTGCTCCGGGTTAAAGAAACAGATTATTCTTGAAAGAATGAGATGGGAGTTTCTATTCATGGAGAGAAGTTTCACATGATTATTTTGTTGTTACCCTCTCTGCTATCTTTTTTGGTTCTAATCTTTATTAGTAAATGTTTGAGTATGTAGTGATTTCATTCATCATGTTCATAACACATCCTAATTCCTTCTCCATCTCCTCTTTCTTCCCTGGTTCCTCCATGTCTAGATTCCCTTTCCATTTGTGAAATATGTATCTCCCTATTTCCTATTCTCTTTAATTTTACTCTTTAATGTATTTATTTCTTGGGTTTCTCATAGAAGACACTTGAGTGTCTGATTTATTTCCCTTAATGTTATAGTATCAAGGTTCATTTACCTACAAATGATTCAAGTTTATCCTACTTCATGGCAAATTATGACCCAAGATGACGCTGTCGTGTTCATATACTACCAGCAACTTTCTCCTGAAGATGTCTTTCTTTTATATTTCAAATGTATGACCACTCAAGATGCGTGAATGATTTTATAGCCAAGAGAGGGCTTTCCATAGTCCTTCTATTGGTCATAAGGACTGCTGCGGTATTGTTAAAAGTAGGGAGGTGATTTCATCTCTTCTGTTTGATTCTCCGTGGTGGAAAGGATTGGTCATTGTGATATCATTAAATATTTTTTATATCATTCAAGGCACTGAGAACCATGTTTACTCATCACTCTTATTATTTAATGGCAAACACAATTGTTGCACAAAGTATATCATAAACCATTGGTAAGCCTTCAAATACTACTACAAATATTTGAGAAAATAAGCTTAAAAACAAAAGTTTTATTTTGGCTTATGATTTCAAAGGTTTCAATCCATGGTCAGCTAGTTCCACTATTTTGAGACCTATGGAGAAAAACAAATATCATGGCAGAAAGTTGTGGCAAAAGAAAAAGTCAACACATGGCAGCAAAGAAAAAGAAAGCAAAAACACCTCAGAAGAAGGGAACAGGAAGACAGAATTCCCTGTGGCAACTGTCTCCAACATTGCTGGCAGCAGGGACTGATTTCATGGAAGACAGTTAGTCTATGGACAGTGTGGGGTGGTTTTTCTCATAAAGACGCCTTGCGTGTACAATTCTGCCATTGGGTATACTCCCAATACCTGCTCTTATCAACCAGAAGCCAACTTGGTCAACCCATTCAGTGCACTCATGGTGAAGTCATTTCCAAATGTCTCAGCCTTGAACACACAAGCCTTTTGAGGGGCATCTTAAGAATGTAATGAAAAATGATCCACTGCACTTTGCTTTGGAAAAATTTGCTTTGGAAAAAATGAGAGGAAAAAAGAAGGAAAGAATATATACATATTCTTTTATAAAGTTTGAAATCAGTATAAAGTATTTGCAATGGTAGAAATGCGGGGATTTAACTCAAGCAGCACCATGCCTACCTGGTGAGTGTGAGGTCATGGATTCGATTCCTGCTACCCCCCCAAATAAAGAAATCTGAACTGACCTAAGAATATTTTTATTGTTTAAAAATAATATGAAAGAATACAGAAGCAAGTTTCATTTCATTCTATTCACTCTAAAAGTCACTTGTATATGTCAATCTTGAAATAAGGGTTTAATGAATACCCAAGGTTTCAAGAGCGTGGAATACACAATACTACTTCCGCTGCTCAATTTCACAAGACCAGGATAAGTAACACAACTGAACACCTGTTCTCTGCTACAGCAGCAGCTTAATATTAGCATTGAATTAAAATTTTGCTCTCTTCTTTAAGCATCATTCAAATAAGAGGACTTTGCCAATATTTGATGAAAATTTGAATGAATATTTCATATACTTATAATTGAACTTTCAAAGTCTAATTGCTGCAAAGTAGGTCTACTTAAATCTGATCATGTAATTAGATTACTTTAACTCCAATTATAGGGTGAAATGTGTATGATTTTAATTATTGAAATGCATGTCATATGTAATAATGGTATTTAAAATGAATAGAAGAGAGATTAAGTAGTGTCTATTATATATGAATGTTTGTCATAAACAAAGTAAATGTTGCTTATATTTATAAAAAACAAAATTTAGAATTATTATTAGAAGAAAATGCTCTTAAAAATGTTCCAAATAAATTAAAATTTGAAGGAAGATTAATTTTATAAAAGCATAACTTATGGAGCAATAAAAAAATGCACTTCACTGTAAATTGAGTTATAAATGTTCAATGAGTTTTAAAACTAATTCATTAGTCTACATATATAAAGTATTATGACATCTTAATATTAGCATTGAATTAAAATTTTGATATGAAGATAGTATTTCACTTAGTTATAAATTTGGAAAATAAAATGTTGGTAAAGACATATATAGTGCTGTCAAAGTATCAGAGAAATTTATAGGAATTATTCATCATAATAAAAACTTTAATAAATGTGTAAACTCAACTTGAACCTAACAACTTCAAGACCATATCTGTTTCAAAGCCAAGTCGGAAGTCTTTAAATTCTGATACTAAGAAGAATGGATAATTTAAGAAATAAATACTCTACAGAAGATGAAAGCCATTTAAAATGTTCCTTTATGTTTATTCTTTTTTCTCATGGACAGGCTCTTTGCTTACTTCAAAGAAAAACTTAGTGGTTGCACAAACCCAGCTGGAAACAGGTTAAGATTTTCTTCTGTCCCTTCATCCTTGAAATCTTTAATTTTTCAGTCTCCTTCTATTTATAACAACTGAAGAGGAGACGGTACACATGGCTCCTTTATAGAAAAACACTTTGATAAATATTTTTGTAATCACTACCTGTGGCAGAGCATTGTGGCCTATGCATTCCAGAAACATATGGTCTCCATTTCAAAAGAGGCCTGGACTTCGTCAGTTGAAAGAAAATGCTATATTAATGAATTAATGAATGATGAATAAAACCAGAATCCATCTGAACTAAATTAGAAGTGTCTTTTTCCTATGTGGAGCCACTGTCTTAACTCATTACTGAGTTAAATAAATATTGGATGATTGCCACAATAAAACATACTGTTAAAACACATTGCAAAATATAATAAAAATTAACATTTCAGGAATTTTTATTTTTATGATGTGTGTACTCTTAGTCATATTTCTCCCAATATGTCAGTAACCAACACTGTGGTTAGCCATATTCTAAACTTATGCTAACCACATATAATAAATTGACAGTCATATCTATGCTTTAATCACCAAGCTTGATTATATTTTTAATTTTACATGAAATTTTTTTCTTATTTTACTTATATTTGCTGTGTATTTGTTCCACAATTCCATTACTGAGTAGTCAAATCATTATATATAGAAATAAATTTTCTTTAAGTAGGTAACTGTGTTTGACACTGGTGAGACCTAGTGAAAATTAAGTTTCACTAACACTTCTATTGAGCTGCTATAATATATGGTAACTTTTTCACCCCAGTAAAAGAAACTTTAGAGAAACTTTGCATAATGGTAAAATAAAAAAGAATATTTACAAAATTACATTTTGAGTGTATATACCCCTGTATGTGAACATGTTTATTCACAATGCCTATCCAAAACAAAATAAACAAAAAATGAGCTAGTGTGACTACTGACTACTTCAATATAATAGTAGCTGTGAATATGTTATCCTTGATATGTTTTAAATAAAATAACAATAAAAATAATGAAAGTAAATATTCTTAGCTGCAGTCTTTTAAATTTGAGAATGCCTAAGAGAATTACTTAAATGATTACTATAAGAGAAACAATAAATTAACCATAGTCTCAAAAAGGAAAATTCAGTTGCAGCAGAAAAAATAGGCAAAATTTAACTTCTGTATGTGAAAATCCAGAAAGAAAGTTGCAGAGGCAGATAGTTATGGTCAGAAATGAATATAAAAGGAAAAACCATACTAAACAATAATGAAATAATTCAGATAGAATCAAAACTTATCAAAAGAATCTGAGAATAGAATTTTGAAAAGAAGATCTTTCCTCCACTTTTTGGATTGCTGATCCAACCAAAAGATCAGTAGAAGACAAGTCAAAGTTCCTTTGAAAGAGTGTTGTGTAAATCTATGCAAAGGACATGCTCAGGGAAATGTTGATGGAAGTAAGCCGACCATTCCCTAAGAATGTTCCAGGATACCCTGATTATTATGGTGATTTTTGTGCCGACTACTGAAGAGAGAGAGCACCCTTAATTATTTCTGGAGAAAGTCCTTGTCATTGGCACTTGCAACTGTAAAGGTGCTGAGGATAGAATATATTCAATGTTGCCAATTATCCACCAGATAACAGAGGCTGTAGTGAAGAACCAGAAAATATTAAGAGATGAGATCAGAAAATTAAGAGATATTTTGTACTCTGACACAGAGAAACAAATCTTCTAGGAATGTCTCAAATTTATCATTTTTATAGCAGCAAGTAATCTTCCAGTATATACAGACACCACACTTCCTTTATCCAGGCATCTGCTGATGGACATACAGGCTGTTTCTCGAGTTTAGCTATTAAAAATTGTGCTGTTATATAAATTGGTCTTCTTGTATCACTGCTGTATAATGCATTATGCTTTTAGGGGAAGATACCTGGGAGGCAGATAGCTGGGTTACATGGAATTTCTAATCTCAGTTATTTGAAAAATCCCCATACTGATTTCCACGATGTCTGTACTAGTTTACCTTCCCACCACCAACAAAGGAGGGTTCCTTTTTCACCACAACCATGCCAGCATTTATAAATATTTTGTTTCCTAATGATGTATCTGGAAAATATAATTTTCAGTGAAATAAGCTAGATACACCAATTTAAATGCCACATGGAACTTTTGATTTGAGGGAGGCAACGTACAAAGAGAATAATAAAAGATGGATATGAGGGGACAAGAGGAGGGATCTCCTGCAATAGAGGAGAGGACTGAGGTAACAAGGGTGAGAGTGAGGAGGAGAGGGGACAGGAGAAGGATAAAGATAGGCCGTGTGTAGGAATCTAATAACTCAACATATGACATAAGATAAGCTAAGATTAGTAACACCAGTGAGAACGGAAATTGGGATAGGGAACTGGAGGAGGAGGGAGGGAGAGGGAAGGGAAAGAAAGGTGGTTGGGAAAAAAAAAACTGTGGTATGCACATGTCCCCATTCCCCAAGGTGATACCTGCATGGACTGCAAACCTGTACTAATAAGATTTAAAAAAAAAAATGTAACAAATCTACACAAACAAAAAAGTCTTCTAGGACATTGTAATTCAGTATAGAAAAGAAGGGTTGAACCCCAAAAAGCTGCATGTGATAGTGTAAATTTGTCATCTCAACCCTCTGGAATGTTGAAGCAGGATGATCTCAGATGGAACTAACTCACCCTGGGAAATGTATGTACTTAGGATTTTTTTTTTTAAATCAGTCAGTCAATCAGCCAGGCATGGTGGCACACACATTTAATTCCAACACTCCAGAAGCTGAGGCAGAAGGATAACCTCAAGTTTAAGACCATCGTAGGCTATACGTAACAAGACTGTGTTTCAAAAACAAAAAATAGCTGGGAAAAGAACTTCGGTTCTAGTGCAAATGTCCTGTATTCAAAACCAGGTATCCCTCTCCCAAAGAAAGGTTGAAATTTGAATAAAATAAAAGGGAAAAACCACTGAAAGTGCTTTCAGAAAATTCATCTGATTTGACTAAACCTTTAAAGGGTTATTTTAGCTCCTGGACCAAGATGCACTGAACAATGGCAAAACTGGAATACAACTAAGGCAAAACAGTAAATTGGATCAGAACATTAGCAGTCAGGGTACTTAGAGTGCGCACATACTGGGTGTATCTTGAAGGTAGATGTAACTATATGGGTTGAGAGTTACATAAGGCTCTCAGAAGAAAGGCTAAACGAAGAGCAAAGAGACCAAACACATACTATAATTTTGAGTTTGGTATCTTGACAATCTTGAAAATAGTATATTGTAACTAGTAGCAACTCTTTAAAATCAGGCAGCTGAGTAAAAAAGTAAATTAGGGGCTGAATGTGTTAAGTGTGAAACATCTAAGGGGGAACATGTCATTAACTTTACGTTATATATCTGGAATTCAAAAGTTAAGCTGAACCAAGATTTAAAATTATTAAAATTTTGTCAAATACGGGATGCTGTGGTTTGGATCTAAAATGGGCCCCAAAACCTTCATTTGTTCAGACATGTTGCTTTTGAAAAGTGATTGGACCATTAGTGAAAAGTGATTGGACTATACTAACTAGTGGAGCAGCACATCCCTAACTGACAGCCTGGGAGAAGGCGGGGCCTGGTCCGAGGAAGTGGGTCACTGAGGCATGACCTGGGAGCCTGCATCGCTGTCCCTGACTCTTCCCTTCTCTCTTTACTTCCTGGCTGCTGCGGCATGAACTGCTCTCCTCTGATAGACCTTTTCATCGCGCCCTTCTCACACTGTAGCCTGCCAACTATGGCAAGCCAGTATACACCTTTCCGTTTTCCGTGTGTGTGTGTGTGTGTGTGTGTGTGTGTGTTTTGGTACGTATGTAACTCAAGACCTCACGCTTGCCAGGTAGGCGCTTATGCCACTGAACTAAATCCTCAGATCTTTTTTTTTTTTTTTTTATCTCTTCTTCTGTAAACTCTGAGTATTGCCTCTTTCGTCCCAGTAGTTAGTAAATAAAGAGACAGATTTTGATATCAAAAGTGGGGCTTTATTATTATTATTATTGTAACTACATCTCATTTTCCAACTAGCTTGAGGGAGGTGTTGGGAAATATTTAGAAATGTCAGTGAGAGATGCAGTAGAATGACATAAGCAGAGTGAGTAAAGTTGTGTGGTGTGGGGGATTCTGGTCAGCCCTTATAGAACTGTGCACAGTGAAGACTACGCTCAGGAGGTTTGAGAACGAGAATTCCATTGGCACTTAGTACAGAGGCCATGGGCTAAGGGGGTCCACTGCTGGATATGGCCATAAAACTTGGTGCAGTCTACACAGTGCTGATTTTATAGGCATGCAAAATGAAAAAATTGTCACGTCAGAGGAGCTTCCACTGAGATTTCAGATCTGGAGAGGCAGTCAGAGTGCCCTTGAGAGTGCAGTGCATGCAGTTGCTAAAGTGAACCCCAAAGTGCAACAGAAACCCCAGAAAGATGAAGAAGGAAGGAACAGGGATCATCTGCTGAGAAAAGAAACAGACAGTGAGCAAAGCCACTGTAAGAGAGAGGCCTTGAGGGCTGCTCCCCAGCAACACCACGGTAGTAAGGGCCTATCAAGCCCTTTAGTTCTTGCATCTCACCACAACTTGCCCACGTGATGGATATGGAGGTACAGAATTTAACATTCGCCCTGATGAGTTGTGACCTTGTTTTGATCACATTTTTTCTACTTCCCTATTCTGCTCTTTTGGAATGGAAATGTTCATTCCATGTCATCATATATTGTAAGCATTTAAAATTATTTTTGATTTTTACAGAGGCTCATATCTAGTAGTTTGTCTTGATTCTCAAGTCACACTTTGGACTCGGACTTTTCAGCCATGCTAGAACTGTCAAGATGGTGGTAACTCTTAGATATGGAAGAAGTGCATTCTGTGTACAAAGATGGACATAAGCATTTGGGGGCCCAGGGGTGGAATGCTTTGATTTAGATCTAGAGTGTCCTGCAAAAGCCTAGTAAGCTCAGACATGACTGGATCACAGGGGCACTAGACCTACCTTTGATATGTTTACAGCCGACGTGCCATTGGAAAGTGGGCATGGCAGAGGAGGTAGTGTGAATCATCTGAGTGAGTCACTGGAGTGTAACCTGCAAAGTATATCCCTCCTCCCCGGGTCCTCCCTTCGTTCTCTACTTCCTGGACACCATGACCTAAGTAGTTTTCCTTTACCAAGCCCTACCATCATGACTTACTTTGGAGGCATCTCACTATGGAATAAATTCTCCAATGATCATAAGCCAAAATAAATCTCTCCTTCTTCAAATTGTGGGTGTCAGGCATTTTGTTCCAGCAAGGGAGAAATTAACTCAGATAGGATATTTTAAAAGTAATATTGAGATGATATGCATAAATACCTCCAAGCAAAATTATAGAAAGTTTTCAAATGGGTAGCTATAGATCAATCTATATTGAGTACAGAGTGAATGGAAAGAAGAAGGAATGAGATAGGAATAAAAACTAAATGTGCTTAGAAGAGGATCTCACCAAAATATGTGATGTGCACCTTTGCCTTACACTTACTGGTTATTATTATTTGTCTTGTTATTGAGTTAGATAATAAGGATGCAAAATATAAAATTAGGCTAACAGGAGGGGAAATAAGGTCCACTGATGGGTATAGAAATAATATATAGATAATATTTTACTTTAAAAGATCTTTACTAGATGTTCAAAATGTAATCCTATCACAGAAAAAGAGAATGTATACATTTTAAGGGCTACATAAACTGTTAAAGATAGTTTTTCAAAAAACTTTACAAAAAGTAATAAGCTTAAGTCCAGCTTTCAAAGATGACTAAATTAGAATCAAAGACAGAGAAAGGCTATTGTGAAGACAAGGCATGGATTGTGTAGCAGGTATAATGGATATATGTTTGAGATGAACAGCTTAGTGTGCATTTATGATTGTTTTAACAGGACAGGACAGTCACTGTGACTCTTGGAATTTTATATTCCACACTAAAAGTAAGTTTTAATTTATGTTTTGGGAACAGAAATATAGGAGATATTAAGGAACCCTTTTACAAAGGTACCTAGATGACTGAAACAAAAAAATACTAGGAGAAAAAATCATAGCATAAATAAAAATTCAGAATGTATACATTGAGTTTGTGATAGCCGTGTGCATTCTCCTCATTAGGAAGCATGTGTAGGTGAAAGCATGTAAAGGTCAAGCACACCTGTGCAAATGGGAGTCAGCTAATACCAAGTATACCAGCAAAAGCAAGGCTGGTATAAATTTTGTAATAGTGTGTACACACACAAATTTGTGATCCTATGATTACATCTAAAATTTAAAATACAGTGATAAAAATAATGCTGGAAATTTGCTACTTATTAGTTAAAGCTTAAAATTTGTTAATGCTCCAGTAAAACTATTTATAAGCAGGAGTTATTGTCCAATAGAATAAAACTATAGACCTTGACAACAATAATTTTAAAGAGAGGATAAAGAAAAAGAACTACAAATATTGTAAGAATAAATTTATAAGTGTCTTGATCATCCACACAAGCACACAGATAAAATCAAGGTAACTGGAATAATGAATCAGTTATTTAGCCTGATGTTTATAAGCATTTCACAAATTCTACATATCGGATCTTCATAATGTACACACAAAACATTAAAACTTCTATTGGCAAATCATGCCTATGGGTAATTTAAAAGAAAAAAAGAGAAACTAGATTAAAAAGAAGCTGAGGAAAATGCTGCAAAGGTGTAATCAAAGTGAAAATAGACAAACATTTCAGGATGAAAAGAATTTCTATAAGAATAAACATTGGTAAAGTATTAAACATGAGGTCTTATCATTACATAACATTACAAAAATTACATAAATATGTTATAGCTGTATATAAGTCAATTGTTGAGATAAAGTATTTATTGTAAAAACTTTAAAAAATTAAGAGATATATGAAAGAGGAGTTTTGATTTGGAACAATGTATTGAAAAACTGTCCACATAAATAATTTTAAAACATAACAATTAAAACACATTGTCACTGTATCCTAAATTCATTTGTAATTAATGATGTCTATTGTGGATTAGACAACAAAATATTAGCAATATTTTCTGCAATATAATGTGGCCATATATAAGTATACTTCTAAAAATTAGTTGCTTTTACTTGAACGTAGTGTTATGTATCTATGAGGTGTTTCAAACACGAGATTCATAACAACTTGTTAAATTTAAAATGATCTACTCTAATAAATAGTAT
This sequence comes from Hydrochoerus hydrochaeris, assembly GCA_004027455.1. NCBI lineage: Eukaryota > Metazoa > Chordata > Mammalia > Rodentia > Hydrochaeridae > Hydrochoerus > Hydrochoerus hydrochaeris. Next base: position 28,563 of record PVLA01000659.1, read on the forward strand.
GAAAATGTTGTCAAATATTAAAATTATCTCTTCATCATAAAATAACTTATCTTTATTCAAAAATTAGTCTTCCATTCAATCTAGCAATTTATCAACAATTAATAATCCAAAGTATGTTAGTGGAAAATAAAGCAGAGTAGAATTGCCCTTAATTTGGAAGTTGTATGTGTGCGCACACACACGAAAGTGACCGCATGTGATTATACAGCAGAAACTGGTTTTCTGGAGAGTATTTCACAGCTGTGCTCCTTTCAGACTGCTTCCTTTTTCATGAATACAAAAGTAGTGTTTAACTCATTATTGTATTCAAGGGCTTATTTTATAAGCAATATAAAAACAGCTGGGAAAATGATTTTGTTACTTTTTGCATGGTTAGGTAATTAAAATTTTCTGGATTAGAGATACTTGAGTATTTTTTTTTTTTGCTGCTGATGATAGTTCTTACTAATGATATTAGTGCAGTGATTTTCCAATTTCAAATGTTAAGTATTTCTGTGTGGGTAAGTGGTTTTGTTGAGTCGTATAGATAAATTTAGTATGAAATTGAAGCCATGAACAATTTCAGGAAATTTTGCTCTTGTAAGTCAAATGGTTTAGCACTTTATAATAGAGTCCTCTATTTTTTCTTTCTTTTTCCATTTTATTATTTCTTGTTTTTTTAATTTTTTAATTTTTCTTTTTCTTATTTGGAAAAAATGGTACAAGAGAAACAGAAGAGTGTACTAAATTGTATCTTTGCCTATAGTCATAGTAACAGTAAATTATGCCAGATAAAAAGACAGCACAGTAAAAGGTATGAAATGCAGCTGGATCAAGAAGCTAATGTTTAGGCTGAAATACACACTGAGAGGTCAAATATCTCACTTTTCCATGGTCAAGAAATATTTCAGTCAAGGAGTATAGAAGAAATACTTCATTAAAATCTTACACAAGAAAATAGAAGTATTTTAAATACTACCTTCTAGTGATTTCCAGAAATAAAAATTCAATGTTATTCTCAAAATCATTGAAATGTGCAATTTCTATGTCTTACAGAATTCCATATTAGTAGTAAAAGTTAATGTGAATTCTTTGTAACAGTATTTCATTTTTTCTAGCATGTAATCATTTGAAAAATCCTCATTTTTGAAACCAAATAAATAGCTGTTTTTTATATTTCTATATTAAGTTAAATTTGCGTATAATATTGTCTAAATGTGTTCAAAAATATTTTATGCATTGGGAAACTAGGTCGTCAAAGTAGCAGGGTTAAGACATTGACACTTTTGCAAGGTGACTGGTTTAATGAGAGGTCTGACCTGGTGAATGAATTAATCCACCAATGAAAAGTATATTATGGGAGTGACTTTTTACAAAAAGCTTGTCTCTTTCAAGATTGCCCTGCCTCATAATGTGATAGCCCTTTGATATGCTACTGCAGGAAGAAGACCCTCACCAGAGGCCAGCATTATGGTTCGGACTTTTTAATGTCAAGTAATATGAGCTAAGTAAACTTCTTTTCTATATAAATTCTCTCAATTCAGATATTTTGTTACATTAACAAAAACACTAAGACATTTTACCACATTTCTTTTGAATTCTTTAGATTTGTAAGTTGTAATTGAGGTAGTGACCACCCCAATTTGGGTTTATTGTGATATAAATTTAATTGTTTGTGCAGCTTGTCTTTATTCAACAAAATGCATGCACAAACCAACTGTGGTAATGATAGGAAGAAGGAATGTTAGAATCGCATTAATAGGAAGTTTTGAATAGTAGTTCCTGCCAGACTACAGAAGCTGACCATTAAATTGTTTTCACAAACAAGCCAAAGTAACAACAGAAACACGGATTAGAAGAGAAGCCAAATAAAATTCAGGCTTATTTCAAGAAAGAGTTTTTACAATGACTCTGAATCCATAAAGATTGATTGGATCAAATAATAGGCTCCTAGCTTTTACCTGAGAAACCAAGAGGCCAGCACAGGAGGTGTTCCTTAAGAAGCATGGTGAGAAAACAAGAGGGACCCAAAACTGCTATTGTGATGTTAATCATGATCTGAAAACATGAACCTGTTGAGAAACATCTAGCAGACTAGTAAGGCACATGTCCAGTTATGCCTGTGTCTGACTCACTCATAGCCCAGCAGACTGAGCCCAACAAACTGAGTGGAGAGGACTCACTCAAGCGGAGGATGCCATGAGTTACATGTAGAGTTGCAGCCTGGATGAAATATAAAGGAAGATAAGAAGGCAGTGTGCTCACTTTGAAGGGCTCCAATCTTTCTGAATGGTTGTGTCATTTTGGGCATCACCTTTCACTATAGGTCTCCTGTTTCTTCAGTCATCCAAAGCTGACTTGCACTGGTGACCCTCCAGTGAAATTCTAAGTCTTTGACTCAGACTAGTGCTATGTCCTTGTCTCTGCTTCTGTGGTTTTCATCTTCTTGAACTAAGAAGTTACTGAATCTTCTTCCTATGCATTATGCAGGCAGCCACTGTGACTCCTACCTCTGTTCCTTGTAGATTCTCTCACCTCTGGTCTTTTGTGGCTGCCAGATAAATCCTTTGCATAATTAAACAGAAATTTTTTATTGAGTCGGTTCCCTTAGCCAACCTTCACTAACAAAGATTTGGGTGGTCCTAATGACCGAATGGTAAAGCTGAGTTTTTCTATTCAGTTTAGCCATTTCTGGAATTGATTACTGGATTAGTTACTTTCTCATTACTAGTATGCAATATACAGGTTTATTTTGGATGACAATTTGTACAGTTTTCAGTTCATAGAGTCATGTGTATGGTAGAGAGACATGGCAGAACAGAAACAGACTGTGGCATGACAGCAGGAAGCAGTGAGAGAGAGAGACAGAGAGAGATCAAGTGGTATATACCCTTCCATTCCACTAGTCCATTGATAAGTATCACATATCTAAGATCCAATTACCTCCCAAAAGCCTCAACTATATGTGCATGAGGGTTTGGGTTCACCTAGGTATAAACCATAACAGCTACCTTATTTGATGAGATCTATATTTACCATGGTCTCACCCTCTGATAATGTAGGGTACTGATAGCTCATGGTATAAAATGTTTCATGTAATATGCAACACAAACCCAGTTGTACTATTTTAATTCATTTCATGTGAAATGGAAGAATTTTAGTGACTGTATGCATGTTTGAATATTTTGGAGGAAATGTTGCTGTGTGGTTGTTCTTAGTAAGTCTGGACAAAACAGTAAAGGAAAATAATGACCTCAAAGACACAAATTTCCAATCCCAGAAGTGCATAGATATTCTAAATGTGTCCTGAAGGCAAATCTCTCTTTTAACTATAAGGCTAAATTTGCCAGAAACTAAACACTAACCCTCATAAAACAACTGGCTGAATTACACCACAAGTTTGAGGCTCAGCCATAAAAGCTCTCTGCATTTAAAGTGAAGGCACTGATTAGAAAGTAATGGGATCCCATAAATTGGGATGGATATAAACATACCCTCCAAACGGGAGGATCCTGATGAGGCTGGGGATATTAAACTCCTGCATTATGCTGAGATTGTCTAACCAGAGGAAATTAACCACGGTCAGTGACAAAGGCACTGCTCCTATCCCCTGTGATGTTGGTATGTTTACCCTTAACTGAGGAAACAAAAGCTATGTTGCCTGTGGAAACTCTAGTGACCTTCCGTGCTGCAGTGGCTAAACAATCATATGATCCTCAGGACCCATTCTTGCCACTAGCTTTAGCCTAACCAGACTCAAGCCTTATAAGGCTCCTAACAATGAAGTGCGTAGCATAACTCATGGGCAGGTAAACTACACTCCCAAAGACCATTCTGAGCTTTCTTACTTTTACAAGAAGAGGTATGGGAAAATGGTACAGCATTGTTTCAAGGATCTGAGATAATAATGGGAGAAATGTAAACTTAGATCAGGCTTGAATGTCTTGGTACAGCCCATCAAATAAATATTCTGGATTAGATGCCACAACTCATGGAAAGAAAATAAAGATGTTGCCAAAATATTTGACTTGTTGGCTGATATAGGAATTAAAAGGTGGCCCGGCACAAACGAACTCTCTGTGCCTGGTTGTCCTTGATTTACTGTTGGAGAGTATTTAAATGCTCAAGAAAACAGTAATGCTTGGACCAGTTTGTTAAGTCAAGTCCACAGATTGAGAGTTGGAGGGTCTATAGAAAGTACCCTTCACATACCTTAAACACACATTTGGAATTGTCCTTGAGAAACTCCATCATTGCTCTTCTCTATGTATCAAAAGTTAGGGTGGGGCCACAGTCTCTTAGTTTGAGACCTTGAATGCAATGTGTATTAATGAATCTTGGAGTGGCAGATGCCTAAGGCTGTACTCAACCACCAAAGGCAAGGTGGACATGCCTCTTGTAATGGACTGAAGAAGCAAAGCAATGATGGGAAGTTGTGACATTTGTACATTGTGGTGTTGAGTAACTAATAATGATGTTCTCAGAAGTGAAACCAACAGGATGCATACTAAATTTTTAATGAATTTACATATAGAGAAAAATTTTAGGGTAAATGCACAAAAATGTACCTCAAATTATAGAACCTGAAAATCATGGGCACTCAAGCAGTTCTCAATCTGTCATTTTACGGACCCAATACACTTTGAATGAAGGAGAGCTGTGTGCTCTTGAGGAAGAGTGTCGATCTACTACCAAAAGCTTGTACTGTATCGTCAGTCTTTTCCCATCCTCTCTCTGGTCTTTTACCAGATTAACTGTAGACTGAGGAAAAGAAAATGATCATGCCTTCTGGAGACTGCTAGCCATAGGTTCTTAACTAATGCTGAATGCAGAACCTCCAAAACAATATGGGGTCCCTATTATATGACTCTATGGATAAAAGTTAATCTATCAAGCAATTAGTCAAGGTTCAAAACATCATAATCTAAGAAATCCCTGAATCTATAACGTGGTCATTCTCCCAGTTCCAGAATGCAAATTTGGGATAGATACCCTCAGGACTTAGCAGAAGCCCCATATTAATAACTTGAACTCTAGAGTGAAGGTGATGGTGAAAAAGCCAAATGGAAGCCACAAAAGTGCCTCTTCCTGGAAAAAGACTAAGTCAAAACAACATTGCATCCTTGGAAGGATTACAGTGATTAGTGCTATCATCGATGACTTGAGAGATGCAGAACACCGTTTTCCATCAGATCCCTACTTAATTCTTTTATTTGGTTGGTGTAGAAGACAGGTGGATAGGGGCTGGGGCTTTAGCTCAGTGGCATAAGCACCTGCCTTGCAAGCAGGTGGTTGTGAGTTCAACTCCCAGTACCGATTGATAGAAGAAGAAGAAGAAGGAGAAGGAGAAGGAGAAGGAGAAGGAGAAGGAGAAGGAGAAGGAGAAGGAGAAGGAGAAGGAGAAGGAGAAGGAGAAGGAGAAGGAGAAGAAGGACAGGTGGATATTGGAGAATGGCAGTAGATCTCGCATCCCTAGCCAAGTGGTGATTCTAATTGTAATGGCTGTACCAGATATGGCTTCCTCTATTGAGCAGATTAATACATCTTCTTGTACCTATATAGCTATTGAAATTTTTCCCCATCCTTATTCATGAGACCCACCAGAAGTTCTTTGATTTCATCTAAAAAAGCCAGCAATATCCATTATCATATCAATTTTGAAGCCATGCGTCATCATTAAGTTTCCAGGGATTGTGATTGTTCTCTTTCGTAAGACAGCATGTTGATCTATTATATGGATAGCATTATCCTGATTAAACCAGTAAACAAGAAGTAGCAAGCATTCTGGACTTTCTGGTGAAGGATTTGTATGTCAGAAGATAAAAAAAAAATGAAAATGAAGTCAAGGGCCATTCTTCTTTAGTAAAATGTCTAAAAGTTCCCATTACTGTACACATGGTAATACCCTTCTCTCAGGTGAAGGATACGTTCTTGCCCCCAACCCCTCCAACAACAACAGTAAAAACAACAGCAACAACAACAAAAGGCATAATGTCTAAGATGCTTATTGGATTTTGGAGGCAAACATCATCACTTGCATGTGTTACTCCAGGCCATTTACACACTGATTTGAAATACAGAGGAATCTCATTGGGACTTTGAACAAGAGAAGGCATCGCAACACCACAGGTGTTTCCCCAACTTGGTTCACATTATCTAGTAGATTCATTGAAGCTTCGGTGTGAAAGTTCACTTCAAATCCTCTAATGATGACTCACAGGTAAATTGCAGCGGAGGTCTGTGATCTGGGAGTAATGCTCTGTCATCATATGCAGAAAATTGCTTCCTTTTTTAAAAACAGCTCCTAGATTCACATGGAACTTGAATGATCGAACATGGGACACCATATTCCCATGCAACCTGAGCCTCCCATCATGAATTGAGTGCTAGTGGACACAATGAGTATTCCATCATCAAATGGAAGTGGTATATATGTGATCAGACCTGAGAATGTCCTATAATGTATAGGCAAATTACCGGAACAAGTGGCCCAAATGTCCATGGTTCCTGCTGTTCCTGTTCTGCCTTCTACTCCCTAAGATGCACCCATAGCCTCACTGGCTGTACTGTATGATCACATGACAGAGGAACAGAAAATTAAATTTCAGTTTTTGGATAACTTTTTATGTTACAGAAGCACAGTGTGAAGATATTCTAGCCTTTCTTTAGGACAAGCTTGAACAGTGGTAAAGGGAAACATTCACAACAGAACCTGTGGCAGTGCACCCAGCTGTACATTTTATTTGTAAGAAAAAAATGATCAGATGCATAATCACACACCAATGTATAGGCTGTAATCTATGGTCTGGTTGAATGGTCAGAGGTGTGGAAGAAATAACTGAAAAATTACTTACAAGGATGTGGGGAAGAGGTATGTGGATAGACATTTCAACTTGGGTGATGTGTGAAGATATTTGTGTCCTATACAAATTCTTACCAAAGATGACCTCAGAAGTGCAAGACTTCAGTAATGAAGTGAATAGGATGACCTATTGTGTAAATAGCATTTAACTTCTTTCCTTAACCATTTCTCTTGCTGCCTAATAGGATTATAAACAAAGTGTCCACAGTGACACAAATGGATATTATGAATGGGCTAAGCAAAAGTGACTTCCACTCATCAACTCTGACAGGTAATAGCCATTGCTGAATATCCAGTCGGCCAAAGAGCAAAAACCAACACTGATTCAACTTGTGGCACTATACAGTGATATGATAAGCCTGTGACCTGGTGGCTGGTTGATTATATTGCATGATTTTCATCATGAAAGGGCCAATGTTTTCTCCTTACTGGAATAGACATTTATTCAGGGTACGAATTTGTCTTTCCTGCATGTATAATTTCTCCTAAATCTACCATCTTTGCACTGACAAAAGCCGCTTACACTGTCATGGTTTTCCACACAGCATTGCTTCTGAGCATGGAACACTTCTCATGATCAAAAAAGTATGACAATGGGCTTACAGTCATGAGACTCAGTGTTCCTGCCATGTTCTCCAACATCCAGAAGTAGCTGTATTGATTGACAGATGGTTTTTTGAAAATGCAGTTATGATGCCATCTAATACAGTAAGACTGCAAACAGTTCTGTTCAACAACCCAACGAAAACTTAGTAATAGGGTTTTCAATCCTACACACTTAAACATACATGCAGTTATATCATTTAGAGCACTTCCTTTTCCTCTCTTTTATTACAATAGCAATTACACATTTTCAGTTTTATTATCCTACATTTCTTATTACTTTTCACACTAGAGATACAATATGATATTTATAAATATGATTCTTATTTATTTCACTAATGAGGATAGTCTCAAGTTGTCTACATTTACCTACGAAGGCCTCAAGATCATTCTTTTTTATTGCTGGGTGATATTCCATGCCATAAAAATACATCTTTTTCATCCACTCTGCACTTGATGGGTATTTGGTTGTTTCCAAGACTTAGCTTTTACAAATTGTGCTGCTATGAACATGGGTGCACATATATCGCTGTGATATGACCTTTTCAGTTTTTCTGGGAAAATACCCAGGAGAGGAATAGCTGGATTGAATGGAACTTCTAATCCTAGTCTTCTGAGAATTCTCCATACTGATTTCCATACTGGTTGCACCAGTCTACACTCTCACCAAAAGTGAAGCAATGTTCCTTTTACCCCACAACCTTGCCAAAATTTGTTATCAGTTGATTTCTTGATGGCAGCTATTCGTTCTGGAGTGAGATGAAATCTCAGTGCTGTTCTAATTTGCACATCACTAATGACCAGTGATGGTGAACATTTCTTCATGTATTTATTTGCCGCTTGTATATCTTTCTCTGAGAGCTGTGTGTTCATCTCAGATGCCCATTTTTGGAGAGGGTTTTTAAATTTGGGAGGCTTGATATTTTTCAATTCTTCATATGTTCTGGATATAAGTCCTTTGTCTGAGGGGTTGCTGGCTAAAATTCTTTCCCACTCTATGGGTTTTCTTTTCACTCTGTTAGTTATTTCTTTAGAAGTGCAGAAACTTTTCAATAATATGAGATCTCATTTGTTGATTCTTTGAAGTGTTTCCCATGCAGTTTGTGTTTTGTTCATGAATTCTCTGCCTACCCCTACATCTCTAAGTCTTCTGCCTACCTTGCCTTCCAGTAGATTTAGTGTTTCTGTGTTAATATTTAGGTCTTTGATCCATTTAGACTTTAGTTTTGTGCATGGTAATAAACATGGATCTAGTTTCAGTCTTCGGCATGTGGAAAGCCCATTTTTCCAACACCATTTATTAAAGAGGCTATCCTTCTTCCAGTGGACATATTTAGTCCCTTTGGACTAAATATCAGGTGGCTGAGTGTCTTTTTAGTTATGCTTGCATCTTCTAATCCATTCCACTGATCCTCAGGTCTATTTCTTTGCCAGTAACATGCTGATTTTATCACTGTGGCTTTATGGTACTGTTTCAAGTCAGGAACTGAGATGCCTCCTGCCTTGCATTTGTTGCCCAGAATTACCTTTGCTATTCTAGGTTTCTTCTGTTTCCAAATGAATTTAGGAGTTTTTTCTCTAGATCTGTGAGGTATGTTAATGGTATTTTGCCTGGAATGGCATTAAATCTGTATAACAGTTTTGGTAGTATGGCCATTTTCACAATGTGGGTCCTTCCTAAACAAGAGCACGGAATATCCTTCCATTTTCTAATATCATCTTCAATCTCCTTTTGTAGTGTAGCATAATATTCAGCATATATGTCTGTTCCATTCTTAGGTTGATTCCTAAATAGTTCATTTATTTAGATGCTATTTTGAAGGGCAGTATTTCTGTAATTTCTCTCTTGGTGAGTTTTTTGTTTGTGTACAGGAATGCTATTGAATTTTGAGCATTTACTTTGTATCCAGCTACACTGCTGAACTTGTTTATTACCTCTAGTAGTCTTTTAATGGAGTTTTTTGGGTCTTCTGTATAGAGTATCATGTCATCTACAGATAGTGATAAATGAACTTTTACCTTTCCTCTATTTATTCCTTTTATTTTTCTCTCTTGTCTGATTGCCCTGGCTAATATTTCCAGAACTATATTGAATAGGAGTGGTGATAGTGGACTTCCTTGTCTTGTTCCTTATTTTAAAATGAAATATTTTAGTATTTTTCCATTCAGTATAATGTTGGCTGTTGGTTTTTCATAGATGACCTTTATAAGATTGAGGTAGACACTGTGTATTCCAAGTTTCTGAATGGTTTTTATCATGAAAAGGCATTGGACTTTATCAAAAGCTTTTTCTGCATCTATTGAAATGACCATGTGTTTTTTTGTTTTTGGCTCTGTTAATGTGGTGTATTACATTTTTTGATTTGCATATGTTAAACTATCCTTGCATTCCTGTAATGAATCCCACTTGTCATGATGTATAATCTTCTTGATGATTTGCTGCATTCTATTTGCCAGTATTTTATTGAGAATCTTTGCATCAATGTTCATTAGTGAGATTGGCCTACAGTTCTCCATTTTGATTGGGTCTTTCTCTTGTTTTGGTATCAGAGTAATACTTGCCTCCAGGAATGATTTAGGGAGGACTGCTTCCTTTTCAATTTCATTGAAGAGTTTAAGGAGTATTGGCATGAAATCTTCTCTAAATTTCTTGTAGAATTCAGCCATGAATCCTTCAGGACCTGGGCTTTTCTTTGTTGGTAAGATTTTAATTACATTTTCAGTTTCAATCGCTGATATTGGATTTTTGAAAATTGCTTTATCTTCTTGGTTGAGCTTTGATAGTTCATATGTTTCTAGAAATCTGTCCATTTTCTCTGTTTTCCACTCTATGTGAGTAGAGATTTTCAAAGTAGGTATTCATGATCTTTTGAATTTCCATGGGATCTGTAGTAATTTCCCCCTTTTCAGTCCTTCTTGTGTGAAGTTAGGTTTTTTCCCTATTTCTTTATAAGGTTAGCTAGAGGTTTGTAAATTTTGTTTATTGTCTCAAAATACAGGCTTTTTGATTCATTAATTCTTTGTATTTTTTTTAGTTTCAATTGCATTGATTTCTGCTCTAATCTTTACAATGTCCTCTCTTCTATGAGGTTTGGGTTTAACTTGATCTTTTTGTAGAAGCTTGAGATGAAACATTAGGCTGTTTATTTGTGCTCATTCTGTTTTCTTGATATGACAGTTTGTTACTATGTTTTTCCCTCTTAAGACCACTTTCATTGGTGGGATCATGTTTCTTGATTTTTCTGTCAATCTGTTTTTTTTTAATAGGTGAATTGAGGCCACTTACATTTATGGACATCACTGATATGTACTGGCTCAGTTTTGCCATGTTATGCTCCAGTTGTTTGTTTTCTGCTTTACCCCCTCACTTAATTGCTTGTCCTACATGGTGGTTTCTTTCTCTTGTTGTTCTGGGGTTTGTAGTCATTTTTATCTCTATCAAATATGTATTTCAATACTCTTTCTAGGGTTTTGAACATCAATTTCTTCAGTTGTTCTTTGTCATGGAAGTATCTTATTTCTCCATTAAATTTGAATGAAAGTTTTGCTGGGTACATCAGTCTGGGTTGAAAGTTTGTTTTCTTTCAGGCATTGAAATACTTCACTCCAAGCTCATCTTGACTTGAGGATTTGTGCTGAAAAGTCTGCTATGATTCTAATGGGCTTTCCTTGATTGGTACGTTGTATCTTTTCTCTAACAGCCTTTAGTATTCTGTTTTTATGCTGTATGTCTGGGATCTTAATAACTATATGTCTGGGTGTAGATTTATGTTGGTTGTGACTGTTTGGTTTTCTATATGCCTCATTTATCTGCATATCAGATTTTTTCCCCATGTTTGGGAAATTTTCTGCTATTACTTCTATGGATATTTTAGTTATGTCATTTGCATTGATTCCTACCTCTTCATTGATGCCTATTAATCTTATGTTTTTACTCTTGGCATCATCTTGTAGCTGCTGGATTGTCATTTCTTGCTGCTTTGTTATTTTTAAAAGTTCTATCCTTTCATGATCTCTAATTGTGATCCTATCCTCAAGGTTTGACATCCTATCCTCAGCTTCATTTAAATGGTTTTGCCAGCTTTGAATAGAATTTTTTGTTTCTTGGATGTCTCTTTGAGTTTGTTTCATGAATTCTGGTTGTTTTCTATATTGTTCATGTAAGGTTTCAATCAGTTTCCCATGCTCCTGTACATTTTACTTTTTCCTCTATTTCTTCTTTAGCTGTGCTCAGCAACTCCTTTACTAAGGTTGTTATTTCTACCTTTTTTTTTTTTTTTTTACCCAGGATTGAACTCACAACCCTCATGGTTGCCAGGCAGCTGCTTAAGCCACTGAGCTATATCCCCAGTCCTGTTATTTCTATCTTTATATGGGAGAGTACTTCTAATTTGATTTTCTCTATAGCCTCATGGAGTTGTTTTTTTATTTCACTTGCTATCTTTTCAGAGTTTTCCAGTGTGTTATTTTTGAAGTCCTCTATTTCAATGTCTCTGGTACTTGCTCCTAGTGGCCTAGATGTTTGAAATTGCATTTTGGTTTTTCCTTCTGCCATTTTCTCCTTTCTAATTATTATTTGGTCCTTCAATCCCACTAGTGTCAACTGTTGGTAGTGTGTATCTTGGGGTCCTAATATAAGGTTGATTTTTGTTCAGTTGCTGGGTCCCTCAATGAATAGGTGGGCCAGTCACCTGACTTCCCCCTGCAGGGCCTGTTGGGTGAGTCTTATATTGTTCCTGGGCTAACAAGCCTAATAGTATTGATGTAGGTCAGCTTTTAGTTCCTGCTATTACTTTATCTTCAGTTTATTCCAGGTCACCAAATCTCCCTGCCCATAATGTTTGTGTCAGCTAAGGCCCTACTGTGTCCCTATTGTGTGCCTGTGTGCCTCATAAGCCCTTTTGATTTTCTCCAATTGGGGGAGTCCTTATTTGTCACACTCCTTACCCTGTCTGATGTGTCCTGTGTGCAGGTAGCGGTGACCCACACTCTTGTCAGAGTCACTAAGGTCTTACAGTTAGTTGGTGGGAGCTTTACTACTGGCCCTATTTATCCACTGTACACCTCTGTTTTAGGGGCATACTCACCACATTGACTGGAGTCTGCTGAGATCCTCTGTTTGGGTGAGGCAGTTACTGAATCTCCCTTCAAGCTGGCACAGTTAATCTGCTGTAGTCCAAGGTTCTGGGAGAGAGGTGGGAACTGGAGATCCACAGCAGTATTAGGTCCAGGAAGTAGGGGGTGTCCCCAAGGGGCCAGTAGTTGTCCTGGGTCCAGGTGTCTGCTAGGCATGGGCCAAAGTTCCAGGGCAGCATGGGGTTCCTCAGTTGAGGCTGGAATCATGTAGAAAGTGCATGGTTGCATGGGCCAAGGTCTCAGGGCAGCACGAGTTCCCCAGGGCTGGCAAGAGTCACACAGGAAGCATGCGGTGGCATGGGCCAAGGTCCTAGGATGGCGTTGGTTTCCTCAGTGGCTGGAGTCATATAGAAAGCACGTGGCTGCGTGAGCCAAGGTCCCAGAGCAGGGTATTTCTTTTCATATAATTGCTAATTTCTCCTCCTTCCCCTAACATAAACCAGGATGCCTTCAGAGCTCAGTTCTTGGGGGTCATTTTCTACTTGCGCACAATTTCTTTGCTGATCTCATAAAATCTTACAACTTTAAAAAATACTCACTGACAAGAATCAAACACGTATGCCCAACCTCAAATTCTCTCTGTAACTACTGGCATTACAGGCTTCTCTGAATAACATATAAAGATTTTACATTCTGTTTTGCCTCTGGAATTTTATACCTACTATCATGGTTTTAGTTACCTCTGTTAAACTCATCAGCATTTTACATTTCATATATTTCTTTATTTATTTCTTCACTATTTTCTTACTTCATAGTGTAAGTTCGATCAAAATGCATAGTGTTTTCTTGTTTATGCGTTAAATTTTTTGAATATTAAATAATTAAGTTATCAATAAATATTGAACTGTGGGTCAAAATCTTTATTTGATAAATAGGTATATCACTAAAACACATAATTTAAGAATACATAAAGATTAATGCAATATATAAAATATTATTTTAAGCTGGTAATTTAATTACTTTCTGTGAGATTCCTTGAAAATAAAGGTTAATAGTGTAACAAAATGCGTGGAGTCTAGGTTTATATTTCTAGGAATTCATAAGTGATTATATGTTTGGCTAATCTCCCTTTATCATTTTAATTTCAGATTTATTAGACTGTGTTCAGTGTTATTAAAGGTGAATATTCCATTATTCCTTTTAGGCTTCTAATTGTAAAAATAATTATATGATTCCTTATCATGTAACAGATTGACTTCATATGTTGCTCTTACGGTACTCTGGTTTTTTAAAAGTCAGATGTCACATTAAGCTAATGATATCCATTCATATACATTTTAAGTGACATTTAAAAGAATATTATTACTTCATATAAGGCATTTATAGACTTTTGTGAAGACACAGAGAGACATACCTGTGTAGATTTTAATAATGCTATCATTTTACATGAGGCTAAAATGAACATAATTGGCTTATCCAAATAACTTTGTGTTTCATTTTACCAACTGGAATTTTTAAAAGTCATTTTTAACTTATATATCTTAAAACTGTGCATATCACTGAAACACCTTTGATACATAGTATGTGATGCTAGATTCACAATAAATACATCTACCTCCCCATTCATCAAGCAACATAAGTTAAATCTTTTCTTCTAGATTTCTGACATACACAGCATATTTTGCTATTTATACTAAATTTATTGTGCAAAACTTCACCAGAGCCTACTATTCTTACATCACTATAATTTAGAATTCGTTCTTCAATCTTTCCCCTACCATTTCTCCACCTGCTATCTTCAGTCTTTGGAAATTACAGTTCTACTCTCAACTTCAAAGGATTTGTTTATTTATAGAATATATATATATAAATGTAATCATGTAACACTTATTTTCTGTGACTGAATATTTCACTGAAAATTATGATCTCCAGTTCCACCCATATTGTCACAAATGAAAGGATTTTTTAATGAACGAAAAATGTTCTTTTATGTATATGTACATTTTCTTTATTCATTCATCAGTTGATGGACACATCTGTTGTTTCTGTTTCTTGGCTATTGTGAATAGTTTCACAATAGACCTGGGCATATGAATTTTTTTTGATAGACTAATTTCCCTTTGATATATACACAGTGTGAGATTGCCAGATCACATGCTAATTTTATTTTTATTTTTTTAGAAAACTCTATGCTACTTTCCATAATAGTTGGATTGATTTATTTTGGCAACAACAGTGTGCAAGGGGTTTCCTTTTTCTCTCCATCTTTGCCAGTATTTGTTTTCTATAGTCTTTTTGAAATGAGCTGTTCCTCTCAAGCAGAGTTTGAAATATCTCATTGTTACTTTGATTTGCATTTCTTTGATTATTACTTATACTGATCATTTTTTCATAATTTGGATGACTTTCTGTGAGAAATATTTATTTAGCTCTATTGCCAGCTTTTAAGGGGGCTAGTTTGGGGGAATTTTTTTTTTTTTTTTGCTGGGATGTTTTACAGTATTTCATATATTCTGGATATCAAGTACTTGCTGGTGGACTCTGCAAATATTTCCTCCTTTTTGTAGATTTCATCATCATTTTGTTGTTTTCTTTGCTGTAAAAATGAGTTTTAGTTTGATGAAGTTCAATTTGTATTTTTTTACTTTGTTTCCTCTGCTTTTGAGGTTTCACAAATAAGTACTTAACCAAAGAAAAGAGTTGAAGGATTTCAAGTGGTTTGTTTTTTTGCTAGGATTTTTGTAGTTTAATTTCTTAAACTGAAGACATTAAATTCACTGGGCCTGGGATTTAGCTCAGCGGCATAAGCAATTGCCTGGCAAGAGTGAGGTCATGTGTTCAATCCTTGATACCAAAAAAAAAAAAAGAAAAAAAAAGAAAAAAGAAAAAAACATATACTCAATACATTTTAAAATTAGATTTTGTTACTGATAGGAGGTAGGGAGCTGGTTTCATTCTTCTGCATCTAGATATCCAATTTCCTGAATTATATTTGTTGAAAATTAGTTGATTGTAGATCCATTGGTATATTTGAAATCTCTCTATTAGGATCCATAAATCTATATCTGTTTTGCTGTCAGTATATGCTGTTTTACCTACAACAGTTTTTATCATCTTCTCGCTGATCTCACTCTTTGCATTGTGATAAAGACCTTGTATGTCCGTATGTAAGCAACAAAACAAAATATAATCACTGATTCCTAAATTAATCAAGTTTATTGCCTTTCATATGTAAACACAGATTAGAAACCCTTTCAGATGCAGTCAGTTATCTGCCCAGAGCCTGTTATTTATGCTTAGTGAATAAGAGCTGGACTTTTTTTTTTTGTGGTACCGGGGATTGAACTCATGACCTCGCACTTGCCAGGCAGGTGCTTATGCCACTGAGCTAAATCCCCAGCCCAAGAGCTGGACTTTCAACTACAAGAAGTATAGATTTTTGCTCAGGACCTTTCCCTACCCACTAGTCCTGCTTGAACTTCCCACATAAGAACTCAGAAGTGTACCAGGAAACTTGACAATTTCTGGATAATTTTTGACCAGCTGACTAACAGGAAGTGGTGCATAGGCTGGGGAAACTGCTAAGCAGCGTAGCATCTGTGTGGCAAGCACAAGGTCCTAAGTTTGATGCTGACTACAAAAAAAAAAAAAACAGAATTGATACATAAAACCCCAACTTCCTCACACCTTGTGGTGTTTAAAGTAGAAATATACATTTAAAAATATATTTATTTATTGCTTTCATATTTATTTGGTCAAATCAATTTTCATATTCAGTGATAGTGATTGATAATAGCATTTTTTTATGTTCCTATTTTTATTTCCCCACTTATATGCCATAAGGTTTGCTTTCTTCATTAATCTCTCAGTATTTCTATAATAAATTACCATAAAGTGACTGGCTAAAGAAATGTAAATTTATTATATTAGAGTTCAAGGGATCAGGACTTCAAAGTTAATTTCCCTTGGCCAAATTCAAGAACCAGGAAAAATTAGTATATTCTAGAGACTCTAGGAAAGAATGTATTCCTTTGGCATTGTCCTGCCAATATTATATGATTATTCCTATGAGTATATCTGACTCACTCAGATAAATCAAAGTAATCTCCTGATTCCATGTCCTTCATTTGATCATAGCTGCAAGTTCCATTTGCCACTAAAGTGACATGACAATAGCTGCCAGAACATTTTTGAAGTCATTATTCAGCCTAACACACATCAAATAAATGAAATATGCTGGAGACCTTGCTTCAGTGTTTTTTGCTATCTCCATTTCATCTAGAATGAATTGTATGTAATATTTCTTAGAAATTTTGCCAAATTCCAAATTTGAGAACATGAATGATCTAAATTTTCATTAGATTATTGTTAGATCTTTCATTTTTGTGATAGTTATCCAATGACCGTGGTAATTTTAGTAAGAGAGTAAAAATTTAAAAATCAGGGCCAGGAATATAGCCCAGTGGCATAATGGCCTGGCAAACACCAGGTCCTGCATTTGATTCCCAGTAACCAAAAAGACAAAAAAAAAAAAAAAGAAAGAAAAGAAAGTTTAAAAATCCATGGATTTCCTTGTATAAGATTTTTTTTGTAGTATTTGCAGGATTGGGTTAGGGAGGGATTAATATGTTAATATTTGTGCTGTTAAGAGTCCAGGGTTTTTTTCTCATTCAATTTTAATATTTTTCAGAGTCCAATGTTTAAATTCAAATATTATAAACCAATTTAAAAATATTAATATATTAGGAATAACAGCATTGAGTCACTATATATGAAAGTGTTACTACCTACAATACAACATTAAAGCTTTGTGAGTGTGACATCATTCAATATTCTTAAAAATACTTTGAGATAGGAATTACATTATCTCTATTTAATAAGAAAGAAAGTTGATATTTAGGTACCTTTTGAGGTTCATGTGGATTGGTAAAAATTGGACTATATCAATAAAAATATGCTTGGAGGATGTTAAGAGAGTTCACATATTAAAGTAAATGTATTACATCAGAGGTGCAATGATGTGCTAAGGATCAGAGTTGAGAACAAGAAAACACGCTATGTACAAGCAACTACAATAGATTAGGTTTAAAAGGGGTGTAGGTGATTAAGAATAATGAGGACAGAAAGCAAGCAGTCAAACAGAAAATAAATTCTGATCTAAATGGCCCTTTGTATTGTACCAAATGAGGAATAAGGAATTATTCATATAATTTAATCAGAGCATGAAATAATAAGATTTACATGCATAAGATAACACTTTTTTGCAGAATGGAAAATGACTTACAATGAAACACAATTAAAAATCATTTTAGTTAAGTACCGATGGTTACAGAGGAAGAAAATATTATTAGAAAATTAAAGAAGAGTGCAAGAGTAAAAATATATTAAATTTACAAAATTTCCAGTTCACATTAACTGGATGTTAGAGGAAATAAATCATGACGTGACCTCAAGAAACATGGAAAAAAGTGTGTGAACCATGAAAGAATTTCAAGAACAGTATTAGTGCAATGTGTTTTTATACTTAATACATTGTCCTTGGTGAATTCATGTGGAAAGTGTGACATGAATTCAGATAACTTCTGCATTTGGTAACCACTGAAAATGTAGGAGCAGGAAAGATGTGAAGAAAGAGTGAGGGAGAAATGTCAGAGTTTTAAGGACAAAGTCAGTTACTAGAGGACTTCAGTAGCGCAGGAAGCTTATTTTGTGCTGCGAGGTAGGGAACCAAAGGAAAATTATGACTATTATTTATTGGACGTCTACAGGAAAAATGAGGGTGAGTAGAGTAGAGGGGCTAGAGGTTTAAGTGGGATAAAGAAATGGACTCAGCAACTATTGCCATTTCTTTAGCTAGTTTAACTTCTAAATATAAGAGAGCATTGGTAAATATACCTTTACCAATGCTAAAGGTAAAGCTGGCTTCTGTTGAGGTTGTTTTTTTTAAATAAAAGGATGATAGACATTGGGCTATAAATATTAATGAAGATGAAACTGAGAAGTGAATGATACAATATGACACAGAAGATTTAGTATACTGTTTAACAGTCTCTTGAGTGGTGATAGATGGACTTGGAAGAAAAGGTATGGAGGTCGCTATCAACACTTCAGTCATGTCATCAAATGTTTGAGTGCTACTGTATGTCAAGGTCAGCTTTAAGCATCCCCATTATAAAAGTTAAAAAAGAAGGATTTTATTCTAGTGATGGGAATGGAAATACACAGTAAAATCAGTAGTAAGACAATAAACAAGTAAAATAACAACATATTAATTAGTTACTTTATGGGAGATATAGTATCTTAAGGGGACTATGAAAGCTTGAGATGAGTTTATAATTTGAAAGTAGTTGTGTAATATTCAATGAAAAGATAAGGAAAGCAAGAGATTTAGTCATTCAACTATCTGAGAAAATAATATCTCAAGCACAGGACGTGATTATGGCAGGCGGCCTTAGGGAAGACCTAGTGTGGCCGGAGCAGAAAGAATAAAGTGGAGAGTAAGAAATGAGATTGGAAAAATAAAGAATGAACAATGTAGGGTCAGACCTTTAAGGTCACTAAAAGATTTTGGATTTTTGTCTGAGTGATACAGATATCAAATAAATGATTTTAGAAGAACAATATTATCTGGATTGTATTAATCAAATCACATAGGTTGTTATGTTGAGAATAAACATTTAGAAATAGGTTGGAAAGGGGAAGATCAGATGAGAGTTCAGGATGGTAGTGTACGTGAGATATGAAAGTGCCCTGGAGTAGGGCGATGGAAGCAGCTGGCAGGGCTAACACGTGATTGCATTCTGGATATATCAGGCAAAGAGTTTGTAGAATAGAGAAAAAAGGAATATTCACAGATAGGGCCCAATAAATCTTAAATATATATTAAATATGTAAATTTAGTAACATTGAAATTTCACAACAGAAGTTCATTTGCAGTTCATGGGAAAAGTTTAAGAAACAAGCAATTAGTTTTTTTTTAATTTTTTATTATAATTTCACATTTATCTGTAGAAAGGAAGTTGCAACTACATTTGAGATTTGTGTTTCACAATGGTTGTTATTTTACTGGTTAACACTTCATTTTAAATAGTAAAGGAATTTATATATGCTTGAAGATGTCATTTTAGTGCTTGGTGTCAAAATTAAGTGGTGTAAGGAAGAAACTATGTAAGCATGAGTTACCTAGACTAGAGCAAGGCATCTATAGGGTTGATATATGCCAGGACCTCGGGGAGCGAAAAGGTGAATCTTAGAGAGAGACAGGAGTGAGAACTGAGATGTAGGATGTAAAAGAGCTGCGTGTAGATAAATCATAGTGCTAGCTAAGCTCAGGCTTCCCGGCAGCAAATGGAGATACACTGGGGAACACCATTCACAAGTGTATTGAAAGGACAGAGAAAAATGCAACATGTTGGGTGTCTCAATGGTTAGTCATTAACAAGCTAATAATGCCAAAATGGTCATGGAGTAAGGATACCCATGTATGAAGTATATGTTGTCCCAGTAGAGGAACAACATAACAAGTTTTCTTGCCAACACCAGGTATCTAATAGAACTCTGACTTTAATGGAGCCTCAGTTTGCTTGAATACAGAATTCTTTTCCCTCGCATTGCCTAAGCATCAATGTAGAGAAGGCAGGTATTTAAATTTATGTCACTTTGGACTTAGGACATTGAGAAACCAAATAGAGATATTGGATGTTCTGAGTGTTCAAGCCGCAAAGGATGTTTCCACACTGTGAAGACGTATGATCTAGATGTGAGTTTAGGCACAGCAATGAGAGACTGGTAAGACTCCTTTGCTATCTGTGGAGTGGGGAAGAATGAATTCCCAGAAAGGGATTGCCAAAATTGACTGAAATTTAATGAGGACCCCAAAAAAATGTAGCTAGAAGAAAAGTTCCCCTAGGAGCTGAGGATTTAATTCAGTACACTGATGGTAAGAAGCAGGATTGATAGGAGGGGAGATGTTCTGGATCCGATGTCCAGAATGAAATTCCCTCCAAGTCCCTCTGTTGAAATCCTCACTTCCACTGCTCTCCGTCCAAAGGTGAGCCTCTAGGGGGTAATTAGGTTATAATGGTGCAGCTTTCATAAGGGTGATGAGTGCTCACGAAAGAGACCATGGGTCTAGCTCCAACTTTTCCATCATATGATGATGCCTAGAAGTTGGCAGTATCCAACTGGGAAGAGAAACCTCAGCAGAACTCAAACACGGTGACTTTAAACTTCCAGGCTCCAGAGCTGAAAGAAATAAATGCTGCCTACTTTCGCAATCAAATCTATGGTGACTTGTTAAAGCTGCCTAAACTAAGATAGTAGAGATTATAATAGAATATTGAGTTAGAGAACATTTCAACCAGGAAGAAGAAAAGGCACTTAAGGAGTGGGGATGTGAGTACGTGCTCTCCTGTCCACATGTAGGGCTGGGCTAACTGCAAGCTTCAGGGTGCAGTGCGCAGAGGTGAAAGACACGTGGAAAATAATCCATATAAAATGTGGGAAAGAGTGTGTGTGGTGCCAGGGGCAGCAGACCATTCTTTTCTAAATTATCTGGCAAAAAAGCAAGAATATTTTGAGAAAATGTATTATTTCTGTATGTTAAACGCAGCAATTATTCAATGATTAAGAACAGGGAAGCAAAAAAGATAAATACATATATCAGCACATTTCTCACAGTATAAATTGCCTGGTATGTGTCCATTCACCTAACAAATATTTATGAAATGCTATGTTCCTGAAGTAAAACTGAGTATTGAGGAGAGGGGTCTATTCAGCTGAAGTGTATGACAGTCATTTTAGTAAGTAAAAGCTGTTTGAAAATGGATAAAATCATAGAATTCATTATGATAAAAACTATAATTTCCTGCATCAAGATCTCAAAATCTAGTATAAACTCTGAAAAAAGAATTAGAAAACATGGTAGATGGAATATTGTACTTTTTAGGATGATTTCATCCTCATAATTCATTGAAATTTATACGAAGTGGGATGCAGGTCACAATATAAATAATAGACATTAAATGGCTCTCTGAAATACTGCCAGGATTTAGATAATGATGTGCTAATAGAACAAATTACAAAAAGTCTTGAGAATTTTTACAAGAACTGGGGTGAATCACTAGTGAAAGTTTGATTTCACTACACAATTATCCTTTAATAGGGACAAAATTAAATAACATTCATAATTTATGGAATGTTGTTTTAAAAAGATATTTAAGGTAATTTACATTCCAGAAAAGTGCTCTTTATTTGGCTATTTAAGAGTCAAATACCTATAAATATAAGAGTGTTGTTTTCCAGTAACATATGTTAATTATTGCATTTCTTTCTCTATTTTTCTTTTTCCCTCTCTGTCTCTGGGACTGTCTCTTTTTGTTTCTTTTCTTCTTTCCCATTACCAACACTATTTCTTCCTAACAGATGAACTAATATGGACTTTTGACTGCTCAAAGGAGTAGTAGTGGGACTAACATCTGTAAAACACATACCTGACATATTATAAGTGTTACTTTGTTTATCATTGAAGTATAAAAAACAGAGAACATCTTAGTAAATGATAACTGGGAGTTAAGGAGTAGAAACAGAAATAAATCAGAAAAATTATGCTATTATTATTTGTTATATCCACATACATTGTTACATGGCTTGTGATTATCATGGGTATAAAAAATTATACTTTACTAATGCCTTAATACATATTCTATAAGCTTCTTCACTCTCCTGGATTCTGTTTGTGCCCTTTTTTTAATAGCAATTTTACAGATGAGTAAAGAAACTTTGCTTGTTGTGAATCCTGACTTTGAATGTGTTCCCTTTTCAAATTAATTATTCTACCAGAGGGAAAAATCCACAAATGTAGAAGAAAGGGAGGAATAACTGATGTAGCAAAACTCAAAAGAAAATCATGCATATATGACACATTCATTTCAAAGAATCCATTATTTTCTTGAAACAGAACAATTTTCTGCTATTGGAAGTGAAGTAATAAAGACGAATTATTTTCTTTCAAAAATCTAGTCCAAAATAAATATTTTCAAAAATCCATTAATGATATTTGCAAAAAAAATTAATGTTATAATTTATAAATGAGAGCATCTAACTTCTTAATTATGCATATACTTAATTTCCATACAGATATTTACATTTTACAATGGAGTATAATTAATATTTTGAGGAGGATAAATCATAATTGTATTAGTGAAATTTGAATACTGAACATTTTGCTACAGTGTTCTAATATTTTAGTTCATCATAACACACAATCATTTACATGTATTAAGGTTTATCTGGTTCAAATTAATGAAATCAAGTCACAAGTTTTTCTTTTTTGCAAATTGTTTACTTGAAACATAATAAATTATGACAAGTAGGAAGTACTGTGAGATCAAACCTCCTTGCAATTTTGTGTAACACACACTTTGAGTGACTATTTTTGCAACAAGTACTTGAGATTCTTTCACCCATAAGGGTATTATTCATTAACAATGCCACTAATGCTGCAGAAATTATATCTTGATAGCAAATAAAATTAATTAATAACCGAAGATAATTCAAAGCCAGAGTAAGAGGAAAGTATCATAGAAATTATTCTGACCACAGAAAATCATAAAGCTTTAGAGCTTTATGTTAAAGTAGACTATGACAAAATAGCATGTAGGGTGTTATTCATAAGACAAAGGGAAATTACCGAGAAGAAAACAACCGGAGAAGATACGGAGAAGTGTCACAGATACATAGAAAATCAAAAGATACAGTTTTTTTGGACATATGAGGGAGAAATTTATGGAAAAATCTGGAAACTAAATTTTAAGGACTGTGTAAATTAGAGAATATATATTGAAAGTAAGTAGAGAGCAAATTAAATATTTTTTAAAAGATGTTATTTTTGTATTTTGGGCCCAAGAATTTCACTTATATTATTTTAAATAATAAGAAATCTTCATAATGTTTTTAAAATAAATGTGTTATATCAAAATTATTTCAAATGATAAAATTTAGGGCAATTTAATTATTTATAGTATGTGAAAAACTAAAAGCTACTCACCAACAATGAATAGTGTATTCTTTCCAAAAATCACATTTTTGAAGAGTATTAATCAATAGAGAACATAGGAATTACACAGAAAAATCATACTGCAACATATAGTGTTGCACAGGTATGTTTTTGATCACATTTATGTCCAAGTAATTTTCTGCATATTATTTCTATATTTGATAGCTACATATGAAAAAACTTAATGTCATTGGAGCAAAGTTTCTATGGTTATTTTTAGAAAAGTTATTTTTTTAATAACATGTAGTCAAGGATTGCAAGGAAAAACAATTTAATACAGGACATATGATTTATAAAATTATTTGATAATGGTCACCCAAAGAGTCAAACATGAAAAGTGCAGGAAATCTGACCACAGACTAAAGACCCAAAGAATCCAGCTGAGGGTTTGGCTCCCATGGCAAAGTCCTGCACGAGTTCAGGGCAGCAACCCTCAGGTGGGCCTCCACACCCAGCGCCACACTGACTGGGTTCAGCTGGGTGTTACAAGTCACCCACCAGTTGTCAATCCACCACAGATAACATTTTTAAACCTTTGTAATGAATATATTACACTTTTGTAGTTGAAAAAGAAAAATCCCTGGTTATTTTTAGAAAAATTCATTACTTTCTTAATAATTTGCTTTATAAAATTCAAGGTTTCATTCAAAAATAACTGAAAAATAGAATTTAATTAATGGATTTCATCCTTACCCTTCAGAGATGTGCATAGAGCATACCCATGGGACAGGCTGCAGGTGCACGTTGATAATCCCAGGATTCTGGGAGTTAGAGCCAGGGAGACTGCAAAGTGTCATCGCAGCAATGTAACAATTTAATGAAACCCTGTCTTGAAATGTAAAGGAGAAAAAAAAAAGTGTTGCCCTTCAGTCCTCGCTGCTGGACGCTGGGCACTGATGGGGCGTCCCGCTGGGCAGACCCTTATTCTTCCAAGCTGTGAACCTGGCTCCAAGTGGACTCTGGTTCAGGACAGGATCCTCAGCTACATGGCTGGGGGGAGTGGGGAGGACAGGGTCCCAGATGCCAGAACCTGGTTCCCGGTCTGGTCTCCTGGGCTCCCTGTAGGAGCACCACAGCCAGACTTCCCGGGCTGTACATTCCGTGTCTGCAGAACCCACCAGAGACTTTGGGCAGGTGACTGAGATGATCCAGGGGACAAGTAAGGACTGCCTGAACTTCCTGGACCCCCAGGGCACCCAGATGATCCTGGTGGGTCTCTTTGACAAGCCTAAGGATAAGAGCTCTGTTCTGGGGGCCTCAGTAATAGTGACTGTCCACTCACTCCACTAGAGCTATTTTGGCTCCTGCCCAGACTGTGGTCGCAGCTTTTGGAGCTTTTGGAGGCCCTGGGGAGCACAGCCCAGGTCCTTGAAGACACTGATGCGGCTGTGCCCAGTAGCTGGGTTCAGATCTGCCTCTTAGTTCACTCCTTCAGTTATTGGAAACAGAAGTGTTCCGTTAGGAAGCTGAGGAATGGTGTTCTGGGAAGCACTGTATTTCACTGTGTAAACACAACGAAAGCCTTGAATCAAACCCACACACAACTGAAAAGGGCCATGTACATCTTTCACACTTCGAAGGGGAGAAGAGAAGCAAAAGCACATGCGTGAGCTTTGGAGAGGGGGACCCAGGCTTGGCCACCCATCTCAGCACAGCCCAGCCAGGGACACGGTCCGACTCCTCATCGCCAGGTTCCCCTCCCCTAGGCCAGAGTTCTGGTTCAAGAACTGGCACAGCCAAAGTTTGCCAAGATCCAGAGTGGGGTATGGAAGATCCAGGCGTGGCTCAGCCCTGCGGTACTGTGAGGCCTGATCAGATCTGAGTCCTGGCCTGGGAAGGCGACATCCTCGCCTCTCTGGCAGTTCCCAGGTCTGGGAGGGAAGACATTCACTTGCAGATCATTGGAAGGAGAAATGTTTACTAAAGGCTTTGATTTAAGGCGGGGGGGCTATGGATATGGTTCTCTCTAGAGGCCCTTGGCTCAATCCACAGTATTGTAAATTAATTAATTAATTAAAATGAAAGGTGTGAGAAAAACCCGTTATTCTGCATAACTAGTATATATAACTAATAATGCAAAACTAGTAAAATAAGATAAAATACATGAAAAGTACTCCGTCAGTTTTATTCTTCTAACTTTTAAATGAAATATTCTAAAAATCCTGCAACAGGGTGTTTATTACTCCCTTCAGATAACACATGCTGGTGAGGATGTAAAGAAAAGGGAAACCTTGCGCATTGTCAGTGCCGATGTGAAGTCTTACAGCCATAACAGAGCACAATATGGAGATTCCTCAAAAGACTGAAATATAGCTCCTGTTGGAGGCAGCAATCCCACTCTCGGGAATATATCCAAATGAAACGAAATCAGCCTGCTGAAGAGACAGCTGCACTTCTAGGTTTATTGTGGCGCCATTCACAAGAGTCAAGAAATAAGAACAAATTAAGTTTCCAACAACTGAGCAATAAAGAAAATTGGGGCATTAACACTGTCCAAAGCCATTCAACCATTAAAACTCCTGTCAGTTGCAACAACACGAATTAAACTGGAGATCATTAAGTCAAATAAAACAGATGCAGGTAGGCAAATACTACATGAACTCTTTACTGTGGATTCTGAAATATTTGGTCCTACAGAAACTGAGGTAACAAAGGGAGTGTACAGAGGCCAAAGATAGTAAGAGGGAGAGAGAATTGGAGAAAGATAGACCGTAAGTACAAAGTCATAGGAAGATAGGAGTAGGTGGGTCTGGTGTGCTACTATAGGATAAGTATGCATAACCATAACCTCTACATTTTAAAAAGATAGAAGAAAGGATTGGGAATCTGTGTACTATGAAGAACCTACACACATTTGAGGAGTTATATATTATTAACCCAACTAAAACATTACATAATGTGTACATGCTTCTTAACATATCTTAACATTACATGCTATGCCATTATTAGTGCAATTTTGTAAGCTTATGCGAGTAAAAATGAGTTTCATTAAAAATTTTAAAATTTGCTTGTGCTTACAATTTTATGTCTCTATTTGGCTAAATGTATCTTAGTCCTTAGTAAGTTACTGTAGTACCAACTTTTGTTATTGAGGTTAGAAAGGTAAAAAAGAATGAGAGGAAGGGTTGAAAGCTTACTGAAATGTAATTTTTATAAACCATATACACTGACCTAATATTGTAACCATGTGTAAGATACCACATCGCTTGACATACAGTGGTGTATAAACTTAAATAATATATGTATTGTCTATGTCTAACATATGTAATACTTTCCCCAAAAACACTTTTAATTTGGTGAAAACTTAAATATTTCCTGTATATCTTTTTCTTTGTGATTTAGCAAAATGGGAAGATTTGGGTTGCCACAATTTGCCCTCAATTCATAACGTGTTAAATGAATTGTCCGCCTTATAAAATATTGATACCTTGTTGATAGCATGTGGTTTTAATCGACTGTGAGACATTTGTCATACTGTTTTGGTGCATCTGGTTGATTGCTCCTCTGAGCATCTCGGATGCTCTCTCCTATCTCTTCCTCGGAACGCACTTTAATGTGCACTGGAATCTTCTCACTCTACATCTTCTGTTTATATTTATTGCATTTATGCAGCCTAATCACTCCAAGTTTTATTTCTTGCTAAATCCAACTACTAAAATTCAAAGACTGTCTTATACTGAGTTTAAACCAAAAAAAAAATACTATTTTTTGTAGTACTGGAGATTGACTCCAGGACCTTCCCAATAACTACCTACCTAGACCCTTTATAAAAAGATAAGTTTGAGACAGAGACTTGGTAAATCACTAGGTTGCCCAGATTGGACTCAAACTTGTGATTCTTCTGCCTCAGCCTCCTAAAGTGCTGTGATTACAGCCATGCACAGAAATGGTTATTTCTTGAGGAAATATATCAGTAATCTCATGATTCAAAGTAAACAAGAACACAATATTCATTAAAGTTGTTTTAGTAATGCCTTCGTGTGTACTGAAAAGTAGATTTTTCTCAAATCTGTTATTCTTATTTATGTATATAAGTATTCTATCTCTATTCCCACAAATAAATATTACTTGGAGATAATTTTGGCAATTTATAATTGAATAAAAAAATCCAAATTACAACAAATTTCTGAATGAAATTTGTTTCATTTTGTCCATATTTTCAGATTTTTGATCTCATCTGTTTCTATGTTAAGTTGCCCATATTTATGGAAACTAGAAGATAATGGCAAACCAATATTTCATCTAAACCTTAATAATGGACACATAAAAATAATGGTACTGATAATGAACTAAAAAGAAAATATAATTCAATTTTTAAAATTTTCTGACAATCATAATATGAGAACAATCTGCATATTTGAAAAGTGAATGAGTAAAATTCTTTATGTCTATGTCAACTAAATTCTCTGTCTTATTTCCATGTCAGTCATAGTCCATGAATTTTGGCCCCATTTTAAAATGTCATAAAATATTGCGGCAAAATTGCAATAACCCTTCCTTGTTATAAATTTGACCTGTAGATTTTCCTCCTCTCCAGTAATTTCTATGGTCTTTATTTTCTAACTTTATTTCTATAAGTTTTTATGATATATGTTAACATTATGTATAAGCATCTGTTTTCCTTTGGCATTTGCAAATGGTAATAAATTACTTCTGTTCATTGTTTACCATGTCATGATTTTGCAAGTATTTTAATTGATTTTTGACATGAATATTTCAAACTGTGTTAATCAGAGTATTTTCAGGCCTCCTAAGCAAAATCATTATTTAAAAATTAGTGTTTTTAAGACACACAATTCACATACTTTTATAGTCAATATAATTTTTATACTTATTTTTTAACTTATTTATATATAGTTAATATTTTAAAATGTAAGTATTTCAAGTGTACAGCTTGAAAATATTTATGATAATATATGATATACTTTAAAGCTAATTTACATAACTAGCAAGTCATACAGCTACTCTTAATTCTGTTTGTGTGTGCTTAGAAAAGTTAAGGCTGACTCAGAAAATTTTAAGTATTGTGTATTAAATATTCAGTAATTACTTCTTGAGGCTTTTTATCTCTTGAACAGTATCTTCTTTATCCTCTAGCAGCATCATTGTACCATTTCTGTGAGTTTAACACCTTTAGAATAGATCCACAGTTATATATGTATCTATGTAAAATATATTATAATTCTTTCATTCATTTTCTACTACACACTGTATCTTATTCATTCATTTTTCCAAGTATGCAGATTGTTTCAATATTGTGATTGTCACAAAGTTTTAAAAAAAGTGGGAGTGAAGACTTTTTTGTTACTTGAGTTCATTCACTTTCTGTAAATATATACACGGAAATGGGATTACCAGATCATAAGTTTATTTTATTTTTAAACTTTGAGCTTCTCTACAGTTTTTCATAATACCTTTACCAGTTTACACTGTCAGCAACAATGAACAAAGATTCCTCTTCTGTATCATTCTTACCAACAGTGTTATTTTCTTTCTTTCCATAAATAGCTATTTTAAGAGAAGTGATATGGTATCTCATGGTTTTGATTTGTTTTTCTGAAGACTACTGAATTTAAGAACTTTTTCACATACCTTCTGTTTTAGTTACTTTTTATTCTCATTGCTGAGACAAAATATCTGACGCCCAAAATGAAAGAAGGGAAGGTTTATTTCTTACAATTTTTAAGGTTTCAGTCCATATTCAGTTGTCTCCAAGGCAGGGTGGCCTGGAGGACCACAGTTCATGGCGACTGCAAACAGCAAAGCAGAAAGTGGCAAGAGAGAGACAATGTCTTCCCGCCCTTATGTTGTATCCTGGCTCCATCCGTGGGTGGGTGAAACACTTACACAACCAATCCAAGCACTAGACAACGAACCAATCACAAATGCTAGATTTATTGGAGTCCATAATTGTGCGAGTCTTGGAGTCTTGGGGGCCACTGACATAAACCATGATTGCTTCCAGCTACACTTCTTTTCAGAAATATAAATTGTATGCCAACAAATATTTTGTTGTTTTCTATTTTGTTGCATGAAATTGTGATACACTGTGGATATTAATTCTCTATCAGATGTATCATTTGAAAATACATCCTCCTCTGCTTAGAAATTGCATTTTTACTATGTTGGTTTATTTTCTTTTTTTTGTGCAAAATTCTGTTATGCAATCATATTTATTTTTGAAGACTAAGGTCTGCTGTTACCTACAATTTTTTGTCATATCCAAAAAATATTGTTGCCCAGACCAATGTCAAGAAATAGTCTCATGTTTTCTTTTCATAGTTTTAAGGAACTATATCTCACATATTACACCTGGATCCATTTTAAATTGATTTTTATATATGGGATAAGATAAAGGTTCAGTATTATTACTCTGCACATGGATGTCAAGTTAACCAGTGCCATATGTTGAAAATATGATCCTCACTGATTGTGTCCCTGAAAATTTTGTTGAAGATCAGTTAAATATCAATGTGTGGAGTATTTGGGGGCTTTTATTCCAACTTATATATGTTTTTTATTCCAGAACCATATTTTTGATTGTGGCAGTTTTGTAAAATAATTTGAAATCTGGGAATATAGTGCCTCCTGTTCTATTCTCCTTTTCCAAATTGGCTTTATTTATTTAGGGTCTTTTATATTTTCCATAGAAAATTTAGAGCTTTTTTAAATATTTTCTTGAAGAATGGAATTGGGGGCTGATGGGAATATCATTAAATTTGTAGATCATTGTACATAGATTGATTCTTTGCTTTATCTTTGACTTTTTATTCTCTGATCTTTTATATTTTCTTGCTTCTGCTGACTTTGGATTCTTGTTTTCAATCTTCTTGAGGGATAAAATTAAGCTGTTTTTGATCTTTTTCTTCATTTTAAATGTAGATGTTTCTTTACTCAATAAGCGTACAAGGATTATATATATTTTCTTTTAGTGTATTGTTATCTATTTGTCTCTTCAAATCTGTTAATATTTGCTTAATATATTTAGGTTCTCTAATTCAATGTATATATAAGTAAATTTATGTCTTTTATTTTTGTATTCACTTTACTAAACCTGAGTAATACCGTTTTAGATCATGTGAATAAACTAGTACCAAATTTTAAAAATTGCATCAGTAAACAAAATATCCTCCCTCTTCCCAACAAATCAAAGGAAGATAAAAGGTCAGGGCCAGATGGCTTCCGAAGTGAATTCAACCTTTCAAAAAATTAATGTGAATCTTATTAAATGCTTACCAGAAAATACAAGACAAAGATTTCACTCATTTTATGAAGTTACAATCACATTACACCAAAATTTAAAACTCATAAATATAGAAAACTACATACCAATATATCTGATGAAAAAAAGATCCAAAATACTAAAAAAACCCCAAAGTACTAGCAATTCTAATACAGTAGGATATTGTCAACAACTAAGTGGGATTTATACCTGGAATATAAAATGCTGATATGGCTATTAAGATTTTCCAAGGGACAGAAACATCATTGCATAATGATCTTTTGTGTTTAAAGAGATAGTTTTAGATATGCAATCTATTTTGGCTAATGTACCAATAAATATTCATGTATTCTTGTGGTTATTATTTGCATGACATATGTTTCTACTCTTTCTTGTTCTTTCCTTTCACAGTAAGCCTACATATGCTTTTAAATTTGAAATGTTTTGTAGATAGCATTTTGTTCTATTCCGTTTTCTCAGCTACTCTATATTAGTCAGCTTTCATCTTGCTGGACATAATAGTGAACACCCACAACTTGAAAGAGTAAAAGTTTAACTCGCATTTTAGTACTTGCTTTAAGGCAGAAAGTTTAAAGGGCAGAGTGAAACAAAACTGCTTGGTTAGGGAAGCACAGCCAGGGTAGAGGGCTAAATGTGAACAGGTGGGTGAATGTATTTAGTCTCCAAGGTCGCGCCTCCATGGCCCACCCAGGCACCCTCAGGAGCAGGCTCTGCTGATCTACTAGGTCATTCTTTCTCCCATGAGGTTGACAAATCAGGATTAATGGTCACAATCCACCCCTGTCCAATTCACTTGCAAACATTCTCCTTAAGTGATACTTAATCTTCAAAGACAAAGAGAATTTATAATAAACTTAATCATAATATATTTGTCCCCAAAGAACTGGAAAAGCAGGGATATATTTTGCAAAATCTCAATATTTCCAGCATTCTTAAAAAATCCAAATCTCTTCTGAGGCTGAAGGCAGCCTATTGAGTATGAATGTCTGTAAATGGTTTTATTAATTTTTAATAAGCTATATAATCTCAAGGTTCAAAAGTAAATGATAGATATTTCCATCTCAAAGAGGAAGAATAGGGGGTAAAAAAGAATTGCACAAAAGCAGGACTGAAATTCAGCAAGACAAACATTAAATCTTGTAGCTCTATATCTGCCACCCAGTAACCAGCCCTGTAGTCTTTCTGATTTCAGCCCACAAAGTCTCTCTGTTGGGTTGATTCTGCTTGTGGTCTGCAATTTTCCTTACCAAACATGCCACAGCCTTGGCAATTTCATCTTCTTTGGGTCCTCATTGCTCCTTTGGCTTCATTCCCACAGCAGCATGCAAACTTTCTCAATGGTTATTGAGATCTTCCCTTGAAACCTGGGTAGAAGCCTTCCTGACCCTATGTTAAGATTTCTGCCTAGATGTCCCTCTCCCAAAGCCTCATGTGGCTGTAGAGCCTTTTCAGAGGCAGCTGGATCTAGAGTTTATGATCAGGCATTAAGGACATATAGTTAGTAAATCATTCCACTGTTCATTTTGGCATAATTCTAGGTAGAATTAAAAGTGTGAGTGATATATTCACACTATTGTGATATCCTACATATAAGTCACAGAAAGAGTTTTGTCACTTTTTCTTGTTGCTTTTGTTATCTTGTGGGTGAACCATTGTCCTCTGCCAGGCTACCCTGCCTTGGACAAAACCAATTATGGACCGTAATCTCTATAAACCATGAGTCAAATGAGCTTTTCTCCTTTAACTAGAGGTGTGGGGTATTTTGTCCCAGCAATGAGAAAAGTACCTAAGATACCACCCAATTCTTACAATCTGCATCCTGGCAACATAGCCATCATGCTGATGACATTAATGTCTGCTGTAAATGGAGGGACTAGTCAGGCATTCTGGGACCATGGTTGCTTCAGGCTCTGAAATGTCTTCATAACTGAACATAAATCTTGGAGAGTCAATTCTGTGGGAAATCCTCCTTGAGGGAATAATATCCCATCATTGTCATGTATATGAATATATATGAATATGCTTATATATATATATATATATATATAGTCATATGTGTACATATCTATGGCATTTTCATGATGTTTAACTCAAGAGTTGCATAAAAGTAACTTTTATTTGTACTTTTATTTTCAAATTGGTAAAAACACCACTTAAAGTGAATTAAAATACACTTTTCTTTCAAATATAAACTTTGTTTAGCTGTAGCCAGAGTTTTATTTTTATATTAGATATTTATCAGTAAACTTTTAAAAATTTTACCACTTTGAGGGTCAAAAATACATTATGTGCCATAAGTATTTTCGCCCATTTTGATACCTATAACTACATACAATAAATTCTATAGCTTATGCACTATGGAACCTGGCAGGTTCAAAATCAAAGCACTGACAGGTTGGACTTCTGTTGATGGCCGATTTTCTGGTCCATTGACTGGATATCTTTGCTGTCCTGGATGCTGATGGAAATACAGCTGTCAGGGATGTTTCTTTAATTGCCTCAATCCCATTCAGAGGATTCTGCCATCAGGAGCTCATCGAATTAAAGTCTCCTGATTCACAAAATCTTCATTCGGCTCCCAGCTCCACCACTCACCACTACACTTGGGATTAGGAGCTCAGGTGATAAAAGAAAAGCAAAAATAGAAAACGGAGTGCCAACATCTATGAATTTGTCAATCTGTTGTGTATACTACCCATAAAAATAGGTCTGTGCTATAAAACATTAAACCAAAATCATATTCTTTCATATTCATATCATTTCAATCCCCCAAAAAGTTTTTATCATCTTTTGACCTCAGTCACACGCCCTTGACAACATTCACAATTATCGAGTTGGACACTGTTGCCAAAGAACTGTGTCCACTCACAAGGTGTTGAAGTTCTAACCTCCCACAATCTGTATTTATGACCTTTTTAGAAATTAAGTCTGCAGAGTTGAGAAGTCATCATTAGTATGAGGTCAAATCTAATATGAAAGTGTCCTTTTAGAAAGACACTCTTGCTGCAGGGAATGTGTTGGAGAGAGACATAGAGAGAGAGAGAAAGAGAGAGAGAGAGGGAGAGAGAGAGGGAGAGAGAGAGAGAGAGAGAGAGAGAGAGAGATGCTTCTACAAAAGGAAAGCTGACAGAAGCCAGATGAGGAGACCAGAAGCAGGTAGCACCTTCAGTAGAAAGGTGGCTGTGGGCTGCCTTGAACTCAGGTTTCCATCCCCTAGAACCATACAGCCATCAATTTCTGTCTCTGAAGTCGCTCAGTTCATATTACACAGTTAAGTCAGCCTCAGAACATTAATGCATGTTGCATACAAGGAAGTATCAGTTCTTTAGAGAACCTAGAGTTATAAAATAGGTACACGATTAAGATTACATCCATTTACTCACCAAGAATACTGTTAGTATTATTTAGTAATATTGTTTATAAGAATAGAGATGATTATATTTTCACAAAAATTATCATTGACAATAACAAAACATGGGATTGACATAAAAATCTAGAGTGATGAGTGTTAATGATACCCCATACTTTTCTTACCAGTAAGGAAGTCATATTTTCTGATGTGATTAATGCCTACCTTCTCTTGTAAACCATCAAGATATTGCATATTAGTTCTATTACTGATATATATTAATATTTTGTGCGTGCTGTGATAAATTACCCCTATCTTTGTGATTTAAAAAAAAAACATTGTATTCCCTCAGATCTTTAAAGCAAAGTCCTGGAATCAAAGTGTCAACAGAGCTGTGTTCCTCCCACTGTCCGTTCTGGGGAGAATCCTTCTTTTCTTCTTTGAAATTGAGGTAACTCTACTTCTGGCTAATGTTAGTATAACTCTAGTCACTGTGCTTTTTGTCATTTGTCATTCTGTGAATTTTCCTATACTTTCTCTGACTTTTTATATAAAGACAGCTTCTATTTGATTTAGAATTCACCTAAGGTAATCGCAAGGGTGAAGATTTTAAGTAATATGGTAAGTTTGTTTCCTAAAAGGAAGTAGTAACAATACAGTTCTGCATGTGGAAGGAAAGATAAACTAAGATGAAATGGATGTATATTAATTAGACTAGCATTGTAGAGCTGAGTATTTTAAAAGTGTTGTTTGGATCTATGAGATATTATATTCTATACTATGAAAAATATTTTCAAGCTTCTTTTGAAACAAACTTTCACAACCCCTTTTTACCCTCATCTATTAATGGTCTTGCATCACTTACTGTCAATGAAGAAAATCAGGTAGCAGTGAGAGCTGCTAAAAGCATATCAGAGACATTTTCTTTTTTATTTTAAAATAATATATTGAAGAATTTTTACTTAGAAGATAGATGTACAGTCATAGCAAATAGGACAGCATGCACTATTCTCAAAAGTCTTACAGCAAGAAATCATGTAGCAATATGTTTCAGAGTTGTTAAACTATACCTTTTTGAAGGAAACAAAGACAAAGTTGGTTAAGAAATGTTTCCGGAGAAAAACAATTCATGAGCATTGCCTTCACATTCCTTGTGAACTGTGCTAATGAAATCTAAATGTGGTCACTTTAGTATATGAGTAAATGTGTTACTTTTCAATGTTTAATCCTCTTCATCTGTATCTTGATTTATCCCACCTAAAGTTTATTCTTTCTACCGCTTTTGAAAACATTTATTTTGATCTTGAAATGTATGCTGGTTTCTTCTATTATATACATTGACTTAAAGGATAGTATAAAATGAAGATTTAAATTTTTTGTAATGCGGTGGTTTTGCTGATCTTGAAAATTAGACATTTATTGCTTTGCAATCGAAAGTAAGGAACTAAAAACATTGTCTCAGCTTTCAGTATCAATTCATAAAGCAACATTCTAAAAAATGAAGTAAAAGGACTGACTAGGTAGTGAATAATTAAATAAATAGAAAGAGTAACCAAGCAAGATATTGATTAATGCTATTTCCACAGGTTTGTCATCTAGGTGATTATATAGAGTTGTCAGGGCTCCAATAAAAACACGCCCAAAGCATTCCTTTTCAGTAAGTGATGTTTCGGTGTCAACTCGAGCTGAATGTCTGATGTTGTGACCTCACTTCGGGCAATCTTCCATGAAGGCCTAGAAAAATGTGGCAGCTTTGTGCAGCTGTGAATCCCCTTAGGAAAATCAGGTGTCAGAGTGATATGAGTGCAACCAGGAAGTTACATTATTCTCCTGTCCATGTTTACCTTTACTAAAAAATGTTATGCTAAAAATTCAGGGCAAAGCTGTAAAATGAATGAGGGGCATGTTAGAAAAATGTAGTATGATAGGCACTTCTTTCTTAGATACTGATTCCATTTCATTCTATTTTTATACTATATTACATTGTAAAGGCCCAGGAGTGTGGAAACAACTTTCTAATTCTACCAGGTGGCTATTAAGCAACCTAAAGGCAGAGCAAAATTTCAACCCCAACAAGCTCACAGGGGAAAAGTCATGTCTACCCCACTGGATAAAGAATGTATATTTCTGTCCAATATACCCCAAAAGATAAAATTATTTAGATAAAAATATAAACAATCAAATAATAACTGTGTTTAATAATAGACTATAAATACAAGTGCTGATCAAGATCCCCAAGGCAAAGGAAAAAAAAAAAAACACAAAACAAACTTAAAACATTTTTTTCTTTAAGAACACAGCGATGCATTTAAATCTGCTTGCAAAGCCACTCGAGATTTAATTCTTTCTGTCATTTCATTTTTCTCATTTATTCTGCCTGCCCTTGGGCTTTTTGCCTTTGTGTGTTCTACAAAAACTAAAAAGAAATATGACTTATTTTCCTTACCTAAAATAAAACCTGCATGTGTAGATTTATTCATTTCTATTATCTTCTACCTACATGT
Source organism: Hydrochoerus hydrochaeris (assembly GCA_004027455.1). Taxonomy (NCBI): domain Eukaryota; kingdom Metazoa; phylum Chordata; class Mammalia; order Rodentia; family Hydrochaeridae; genus Hydrochoerus; species Hydrochoerus hydrochaeris. The sequence goes on from PVLA01000659.1 coordinate 65,235, forward strand.
TATTTGAGCTCTTCCCACAACTACCTACATGTTATTTGAGCTGGTTTATATTTTTAAACACTGTTTTTCTTCCAGGGCTTCCATTCCAGCCTCTACAGATAGACAGCTTCCGCTCATTGTTTAAGTGCAGCTGTGTTACCTCCTCCCCTCACAGGCTGGAGCTAACTAGCCCGTCACCACCCTTACACACATTGGTCCACAAAGAGCTACTGCTGCAGCATACAGATTTGACACCTGAGGATCTTCTGCATCGTTGCCATTAAGGAAACAGCTCTGTGATGTCACCACCAGTCTACAGAATGGCCAACACTTCCTCAGATAAGTTTGAAGCTGGCAAATGGAAACACACATTCCTCTGACCTGCTTTGTGTAACAGGAGTATTTATCTTAGATCCTGTTTCCTATTACAGATCTCTTTGATAACACATTGCTCTTGAAGTTAGTTGATTTCAAAGCCTGGTCCTTCTGGGCATGGTGGCATATGCCTGTAATCCCAGTGCTCTAGAGCCGAGGGAGGAGGACTAATGCAAATTCAAGGCTAGTCTGAACTGCCTAGGGAGACCCTGTCCCAAAAATAAGTAAATTAATTAATTAATTTAAAAAGCCAACCTCAAAAAATGGTCCAGAAGAGCCGTTTTTGTGTTTTAAGCAATATGTCATTCTGCTTAAAGTTATTTTAGAGCTCTGTGCTACTCAAGGATGGGAGTTTCCTGAACACAGTGGTGAAAAACTCAGACACATAAGTAATAGTTTTCCTTAGAAACTAGTGTTTTAATACTTGCAGGCAAAAATCTCCCAGAACATCCCTTGCATAAAAGCATATAAAGAAGTTGAATTTGCTTAAGGAGTGTGGTACATGTTCTGGAAATCGATTTGGAAATTTCTAAAAGCTAACAGAAGCATAATTTTTTTCTGAAAATTGATATTGTCTTTTGAAGATAAATTATTCTCTAAGCTTTTAGTGACTTTTATTCAGTATTTCTGCTTTTATTTCTTTCCAAATTAAAAGTTGATCTATTGTGTGCATGTATATTAATTAACCTCAACAATAGAAACTTGTAAGTCTGTTGCATTATATGAAGAATAGCTAATTGGGCATATATATTTGGATAATTTTTAATACGCATTCTCTAGTGGTAGTTTTTCTCAAGATAACAAGAATAATGCTTATTCAATTTTATTCAGTAAAGGATGTTGCACATGAAACTAACTTGAGGACCTTGATTATGCTGGATTACCATGTGGTTTGTCTTGATGCTCCCATTGTAGACACAATGATCCCTATATAAGGGAGAAAGGAGACTCAGTGAAAAGAAGGAGACAATGATAATGAAAGTGGAATTTGAGTGAGTTTTGAAGACAATTATGTTCTTGGCTTTGAAGGTGGAAGGGATGTCATATGTCAAAGAATACAGACATCCCTGTGTAAGCTAAAAGAAAGTAAAGAAATTGTTGTTTTACTATAACATCAATGAATAATGCAACCCTGAAGGTTCATTTTTCAAGAAACATAAGATAGTAAATACATGTTGTTTTAGGCCACTACATTTGTGGTACTTTTTTAAAAATAAAAGATAATTTATATGAAGGTGAGGAAAAGGGTGGGAGATGGAGAAGGGGAGAGAGAGACAGAGAAAGAGACAGAGACAGAGAGAAAGTTACTACTACTCTGTATGAATAGTGAGCACTCAAAAGGGAAATACTCCCATTTGTAGTAATTTTTGTGGTAACAAGAAGTTATATAGTATATGCACATATTTGTGTGTTTAATTTGCATCTTAAACAAGTATAGGTATAAATACAAAGAAAATTAGGTATTTTTTTCCAAGGATTTGCAATTTGTTGTCTATGCTAAACATAGCTTTTACCCCAAAGAAAATAAGACATAATTTATTCTGAGCCAAGTATGGATGACCTATGCTAAGGAACACACACTCAGGTTACTGTGAGTAACATGCTCCACCATAACTTTCAGTGCCACAGAACAAAAGAAAGCAATCAATCAATGCATTTACCAAATACATTGATGGAGCTTTAGGTAGGCAGGATACACCAAAGTAAGAAAAGCTCTTCTACAAATTTTCAATGTTATAAAATGCTTAGCATTAGGGCTTTAGAAACTAGAAGACTTCCATGTCTAGGGTTACATTATCTAAGTGTTACTTCTGGCAGTCATGAAGGTATTAGGTCAAACACAGAGCTTGAAAATGAATAGGTATTAAAGAAACCTAGAATAGCTAAAAATGATTTTGGCTCTCAATTTAAAACTTTGCATCTGTCTACAATCATGATGCACTAGTCAGGCAAAATTAAGCAGTCTGCAAGATCTTCAATGTAGTTTGGTTTCATATGAGATATTCAGTTCATATTTCCTGTCATTTGGATTTTAACTTATCTTTATTTTCCAAATATGCTTAAGCATTAAATGGAAGCAGAAAAGACCAAGAGCAATGTAGTGAACTCAATAGAATTTAATAACATTCCTGTCTGAAAAAGGATAACATTAGTTATTTCATTATTGCAAAAATGATTTTTTTTCAAATAAAAAATCCAATAAAAATAGCAACATTCACTATATGTGCTGCCAAAGCAAGACAATAGTGACATTCAGAAACATAAAAATTCTCACATTTTAATAAATGACAAAAGAAAAGCAAGTAATAAGATAAAACTTTATCGACTTTAGAAATTACTTCAAGGTTATTTACATTAAATATTTGTAACAACTATACAAAATATAAAATACTTCAGCATTTTATTCCCTATAAGTTATTTCCCCTAAAGTATAATCTTATGTCTCATTAGTTTCAGCTTTCAATGTATTTTCTTCAACATATATTTGGGACATCCTAAAATATTTATGAAAGATAATTTCTGTTCACAAGAATGAGTGAAAATGACTTTTATTAGCAAACATAAATGACATCTTAAATCAGTTAAAATTTTGAACAACATTTATTTTCTCTTCTTGACTTATTGTACTATATCACTCTGCTTGTTCAATTCAGGAAGGGAATATTTGATATTTTCCATTAGTCTTTGTTATCTTTAAAAATATAATTTATCAAGCTATTGTGTTTATTTTCACTATAAAGATCTACAGAAATCAGCCAATTGATATCAACTGTTTATTATCCTATTTTAGGCTTCTAAGATATTTGTTGAATGAATGAATGAGTGAGTGATTTTATTACTTTCTTCACCACTTCTTGGATGAATGTTCACACTTGACCTGAATAGTTAATTCTTTACTTCAGAAAACCTTACTTATATTATTTCAGCCGTTTAATGTGTATTCACACTTTCAAATGGCCTTCTAGTCTGAAATATTTTTGTTTTACATTTAGTAAACAGTGTTGGTGCCTCTATAAATAAATGAAGTATACAAATTTGGAATACATACAGAGAGAGATGACCCTTCTTCCAATACTTCATTTCAATCAAAAGACCAAAATACACTCACATCTTGTTACATCTTGTTAACTCACTTATTAATTAACCTACAGATGATCAGGGAATGAGTCACAGCTGAAATCAATCTATGTCTGAATTTCAACACCTTCGTTCTTTGTTTCTTATGACATCTACCAATTTAGTGACACAATGATAGTTATTTGCCTGTCTTAGTTGTCGTCTTGGAAAAATATGCTATAACCAAGCAGCAGTGCATTTTAATGTAGCAGCTCAAATGAGCTGTAAATTTCAAGCAAACAGCCCTTGGTTCAAGCATCTTGTGTATCCTTTGGGTTTTGTTGAAGTTCTTAGAACTCACACTTGAATCTGTGTATGAACAAAAGCTACTGTCTGGCCTTCTTAATTGCTTCTCGAGAAGACTCTTGTTCTTACATTTTAGTCTAATTTTTGTTTCAAATGCTGATGTCGCATTTAGCTTATAATAAGAAATTCTTTTAAATATGATAAATATCTCAAAGTTTGTGGCATGTGGTTTCTCAGTGATTTCTAGTTAGCATGGAAATTTTTCATGTTTGTTTTTTAAGCCCTAATTATAATTACAATCGACATCCTGTGGCAGCATGCGCTCATGTCAGAAGTAATGAGAAGCAAATGGGAATGTCTCTTCATCTCATATGCAAGTGTATGAAATTGCCTAATTTAGTTTAAATGCTTTAAAGACACAATCCCAGCCTGGAAAACTATACAAAACCATTTCCTCATAGGATGACAGTCAGCTTTTGTGAAATTAATTCTGTAACAGAATGTCTAAGTTGTTTTCATTGACTTTACAAACCTCATTAGTTTTTCTCCTTCTTCTTCTTGTCTGCTAATACTTGATCATTTTATAAAGTATTTGTACTGTTATCCCCTGATGCCTAAGACTGGCACCTGGCAGTAAAAATACTTTCGCTCTTATCTTTTCTGCATGCTGATGATCTTTCAATTTATATATATTTACTACAGCTTGAAAATATAAATTTCCTTTTAGACATAGTAGAGATAAAATAATAATTGTCAGTCAGAGATGATAACATTTGTTGAATCAAAATAGCCGAGCATTAGTTGGCAGGCTAATTATGTAATTTTCCATGAATCTCTTAAACTATTGAACTTCAATCTTATAAAAATCAATATATTTAACCAAATAATGACAAAAGCTTCAAAAAATCTAAAATTCTTATGATCTCCTTATCATTCATCAATTTTATTTTTGTTACTAGATGGAATTAAGCTAAACATGAAATTTCTTTTACTTTCGAACTAAAGAGGCATGGAATATCTTAAGACTTATTTTAAATTCAATGAAAATGAGAAAGGGAAAAAAACAGGAGTTTTTTTTTTTTTCTCATGAAATACGCTACTACACAGGTGTGTACCTGCACACCTGAATTTATATCCAAAGCTAAAACAATTATAAGAACAATTGGGTACTTAATGATTTATGTATTTCTATGCCCCAGCAAGTTTCTAATCTTACAACTGAGATAAAAACAAATCAAAACAAGATTAAACAAAAACTTCCACCTGCTAACTTGTCTGTTAGGCAAAGCTCTACAATCAATACACTTTCAAGGATTTTATTTGCTAAAGTTAACAGTTTGGGGGTTCAGCAGGAAGGTGGTCAAGTGATTAGTTCCATTCTCACCTTGATTCACAAAATCATGCTTTATAAATAGACTGCTGTGCTAGAACCACCAAGTTGGCAAACACAAATTCCATGTGAATAAAGTCACAAAACTAAAATGCGTGTGTGGGTGCCTTATGAGAGAAGAACAAACAATTTACCTCATTCCTAGGAATTTCTGCATTTTACTCATTTTTAGTTTATAAGAAAGGAGCAAATTTAACCATGTTAAGACAAATAAAGCAGACACACAAGCTTAAATATAGCATGGTTTCTCTTATTAAAAAAAACCTTTCTCTGTCACATATATATTCACATTGCAACTGTATATAGAGTGATCTACGCCATGCAGCAAAAGCTGGATTCACAATAACAGTCCCATATCCCATCTTTAATATTTATTAGTTCCTGTTTTCAGTGACTAATGTAAGTAAACCATAGAATCACCTAGCTATTTTTCTTATCTGCATAAAATATACTAATTCATTACTAGTAAAACAATTCATTATGTTAGCATCCATCCGCTTGTGGAGACATAGAAAGATACACATCCTTTTTCTTTTAGGGGGAAGAGGTCTGTGACAAAGTATCTAGTATAACAACTTATAGTAGGAAATGTGTTTTTGGCTCATGGTTCCAGAGGTTTCAGTCAATGATCAGTTGGCTCCATTGCTCTGGACCTATAGTAAGGCAAACAAATTAAAAATAAAGATGAGAAAAGAAGTAAGAGGGGAAGAGGGGAGATGAGAGGAGAGAAAAGAGAGAAATGAAGAAAAAGGAAGGAACCCTGACTGCAGGATCTTCTTCAAAGATGTACCCCAAATGCCTAGGTTCTTGCTGTTGAACTTCCTCTGAGAGCTCTGTTACATACTAATAATGCTACTGGCTGTCAGCTCTGCCTCAGTGTATGTACTTTGCTGGAAATTTAAGATCTAAATCCTAACAGTGGAAAGATACTTGAAGGCAGCTTGTCACTTTATTTTTATCCCTTTTTTGGTGATGCCCAGGGAAACAACAAACTCTGCTCTTACCATTGAGCCTAATTTTTGGCAGGAAGCTCCCCAGGGGTTTGCTGAAGCACTCTTCCATGGGTGTCACACAGGCATGGCTCCCAGTTCTGAATTAGTCACCTGCCTGTCACTAGTACAATACACTCGATGGTGCAGTTTGAAGGAGAGGGTTATTCATGGTCTCAGAGGTTAATTCCATAGTTCCTGGGCCTAAGATAGAAAATCATGAGAGAAAGGCCAGGTAGAAGAAAGCTCATGGCATAAGAAGGTTGAGGTTGGGGACAAGAATGGACCCTTCTAGGTCACGAACCCAGGGACCAACTTCTAAGTCCCAGCTGCTAAAGGCACACTTAGCTATGGAATCAGCAGGGATGTATCTACTGACAAGTGGATGATAGTCTCTTCATGCTCCAGAAATGTTCCAAAAGACCCACATCTGAGCGCAGGAAACTTTCCGAGAGCCGTTTGACAGAATCTATAGCCCCAGGCTCCTCCCTCTCCGGGACTCTTTCTCTGCTCTGCTTCTCAGCGGTCACGGATTAAGCAACTTTGCCCTTCCGTAATTCTGGCATGATATTCCTGCCTTGCAGACAGCAGACTAAGGACTGAATCCTCTCTTTTACATTGTGAATCTAATTAAACACCTCCTCCTTCAATCTGTGAGTGTCAGGTAGCATGTCTCAAATGAGAGTGCTGCCCAATAAATCTACGAAATGTGCACAAAGTAATTTATAAACAACATTTTTCTAGTTTTCTCAATTTTCCAATTTCACTTAATTTTCTTAATTGAGATGAAAGTCCCTTATAATCAAAATCAATCTAAGACATACTAAGTTTGGAATTATGCACTGAGTACTTAAACTACAGAATACAGAACTATAGCATTATCCAAAAGTTCTAGAAAAATTTTTGAATTCTAGAAACTTAATGAAAAAGTAACAGAATGTAGAACCTAGGTATGATTTATGTAGTTTGAAATAGAAATTGGAAAGTGAAATCATTCAGAGATGTAATACTGTGTTTCACAACTCCTGAACCTGCCTGTGTTGGGCAAATCTTTTATTCTTAAGAATATATTCTTTAAAGAACTTTAGAGCAGGATACAGTTTCAGTTAGTGCCTATAAATTCAAAAAGTTGAATCTGTCAGATCTAAAGATTCTGTCAATGCTAAGATTAATATGCTATTAATTTACATAGCAGTGGCCAGTTATAGAATTCAAAAGAAGAGAAATTTTTAAAAAAGGAAAAGAAAAGAAGAAAGAAAAAGAACCAAGGAAATAATCAATATCCTTTTAAAGAGAGAACAGGAAGGATTAAGGAAATTTTAAAAGGCATATAGGAAATATTTTATACTATTTGGAATTAAGCCCTCACTGTTTTTCTTTGACTTCTCTGTTAACTACTTCTGTCGCAATTAAATTATAAATTTACCGATAGCAATGGGTGTAAATGTTGATATATCTTTTCCTCACTACAACAGTATATTCAGTAAATATTTTTTAGAATAAGAACACTCAATAAAAGTTCAGTTTTTCTTTTGAAAGAAAATTCCTTAAGAAGTATTTTACAGTATTCTTAATCACAATTATTCTTTCTAAATGAAAGAATTTTTCTAGTTAATAAGTTTTTTTTTTACCCCCAATTGAGATACCATGTATTTTTCTGATAGGTGATTTTTTTTTTAAGGTGGAACCTACAGCAGAGACATTATACATATTCTTGGCCATTAGCTTCATCCAGTCTCCTGCCCCGTGCAGCATTATAGCTATTTTGGATATTACCTCCAGTGTTCAGTCAACATATTTTTTCTTTTATCAAGAGTTAAAGGAAACAAAAAGAGATAACCTGGTGTGATAGGCAGAGCAGTCCCTCAAAAATGTCCGTGCCTTAATCCCTGAAACTGGTGAATACATACATTACATGACAAGAGGGATTTTGTAGATGTAATTTTAGCTACAGACCTGAAAATAGGGAGATGATCCTGGATCATCTGGTTATTCCAATCATCACATGAGTTTTTACTATCACAGAAAAATTTCCAGCTGGAGACTCTGGAAAAAGTCAGATTTTGAGGATGAGGAAGTTTTAATCTGACTTTGTTGGCTCTCGGAGGCAGGGTCATATTTTTGTGAATGGGAGAGAGGCATTTAGTGGTAAAAATGGGTCTCTTAACAGCCAACAAAGACACACCGGTAGCCTCTCTCTTGCACTGCCTAGGTAAGACCAGCACTCAGGGGGCCGTCCCCATGGCCGAGAAAAGGAATCCAGGTTTGTTGGCAGCATTCTTCCAGGTAAGTCAGAGGACTCAGTTTAACCATGTTGCTCTTCAACGTCTGACCAAAAGAAACTGTAAGAAAATAAATATAAATATTTTAACTTACTGAATTTGTGGTAGTTTATTATGGCTGAATAGGAAACTATGTAATACCTGATAAAGCAATATTCCCGATACTGTTTTTACTCTTCTTGTATGTAGCCTAACATTATTTGTATACCAGTACTATATTGCTTATATTTAAAAGTAATAACTATAGTTTAACTTCATTCTCAATCACCATATTTATAGAGAATGTAAATGCTATAGTGAGTCTTTTTAGTTGAGATTTAAACATTGTAGTGTGAATTACAAAATTTTCCCCTATAAGGTAATTATGAATTTTACGTGAGTTTATAAATGTAAAATGTTTAACATGCTATTTCATCTATGATAAGCACTATGGGCTGCTACTTTTTATTGTGACTGTGTTGCAAATATTCAATGATACAAGAATGATCATTGCAATCTCCTGTTTGAAATGAAGTTCAATTGAACTAGGGTTTAAAACGAACACAGGAAAAACAGAGGGTTATGCTGAGCAAATAGGAGGGGCAAAATGCATCTCAAGTTTTAAAAAAAGAATGAGAATGGGAAAGGATGAGTAGAGGAAAGTATACAGGCCAAAGTAAGATGACTCTCATTAAAGCCAGAAATCGGTGGTCTATTTCATCATGCAAATCATTTACTTCAGGTTATGTTATATTTACTGTGCATACTTTGGCAAAGGAAAAACATATGAGTCATTTTTATACTATGTCTTTTGTAATTTAAAAATCCAGCTGTTCCAAATGCAGGATAGAGTTTGTCTTGTTTGATTATAGGCCTTTGTCTCCTGCATGTTAACTATAAGCCCTCATGTTAATAAGTTCCAGACCATTTTGTGGTTCTCAAAATAACTCCCTCTCTTACAGCTACCCCACTCCCATCCAATCCTTTTTTGTCATCATGTTTTGCTTTGCCAAGGACCGGACCCATCTAAAAGAAAACAAAGTGAATAAGTATTACTGCCTAATCTCAATTGAAAAGTTGAAGGGTTCAGGCACAACTATGTCTAGGTTTCCAAACAATGATTTTATGAATTATTTTTTTTATCAATTCTCTCTTCTGCAGTGGAAAGATTCTATCAAATTTCTATTTAAAGATACAAAAGATAGCTGACACCATCGGGCACTTTCCATAAAATTCAAGCTTATGATCTCAGAAAAAAAAATGTTTGAGGCAATTCTGATTAATCCATGCAAAAACGTTTCATTGGTTCTTCTAGAGTCAGAGGTCTGGTTTGTTTTCATTCCTACTCAACACCACCAGGAGTCCACTATGTCTCATACTAGGTCCTCTTATCTTGCTAATTGAAGAAGAGCATGGGCTTTTATCTATAAAATTATTTTCTCTTCATTCTCAGTCTTTTTTTTTTTTTTTTTTTTTTTTTTGCACCAGGGATCTAACTCATGACCTCACACTTGCCAGGCAGGTGCTTAATCCGCTGAGCTGAACCCCCGGCCCCATACCTTCCACTTATTAATACTATTTTATGATTTGCACAAGTATAAGTCCTTAGCAAAGCCCTTATATTAAGAAATCAGAACTATAAAATATCTTTGTAATATAGTTTAAGAGATAATTTCCACATTTAGGGATATGAAATAATGAAAGTGGAGAGAAAATATAAAATACCAAAATTTTGCAAACAAATCTACAAAGAGAAATAATTTAGCAAATATATTCAAGTGCTTTCTAAGTGTTTTTAGTTTATGCTATGATTTTGTTTGGCCTCTGTACTTTAGGAAGAGAAAAGTGTTCTGCAAACACGCCACTGAATACAAAAAGAAAGACATGTAAATCTAGAAGAAAGGACAGTGAAGACTCTCAGTTAGGAATGTATATTTGCATAAAAATTTTCTTATTCACGCAAGCATATAATTAAAATTATATTTTCCACATGTATTTACTTTGGTTGAAATTATGGTAGCACGAATTTAATCATTTTAAATTTAGATTTTTTTTCAATGTTTTAGATTTCTGGTTTTCAGCTGAAAAGTTGAATATCAAAAAAACTTTCCCTGCAAAGAAAGTGGTAGGAGGGATTTATTCTGAACTCAGTCCATACATACTTTCATCTTCTTCAATGATGCTTATAAGCTTTTTTTCTGATGTCTTCAAAAATGCCTGCATTTGGTAAATGTTAGACTACATCAGCTGAACAGGACCAAATGATAATAACTTCCATGGTTGTAAATCTACTAATAATATCTGACATCTAGTATATCCTAAAAATGTGATATTTGCATCCTGCACCCACATAAATATCCTGAGTGCAATTACTGCCACTCATTGGTATCCTGGTGTGGTTTTATATGAGTGTACTTCCAGAAGCACATTGCTCAGTTTGCCCTTGAATGTCAGGTAAATCACAGTATTACTGCGAAAATAGCTTAGATCAAAGAAAGCCAAAACATTCAAGTCAATTAATTCATGAACTTCAATAGCCAGTGGATGGTGAGTCTCTAATTTATTTTAAAATGTGACAGTTGAAGCAAAAGGATGCTGCTTTAGAAAGTTGTACGTGTGAAGCATTAGCTGAAAGAAGCATAGATTTTGACTGAAGCTCCAATTTTGGAAGACTTTTAAAAACTCCATTCAGTAGCATTAGGGAGATAAATGAACAAAGAATTATAGGTGAAGGAGAACTATAGATTAGGAAAAAAATCTGATAAAGCAGAAGAATTAAGCTTCATTGTTATAATATTTTTAGATTCTATTTTATGTGTATTAAAGTAGACAAGAAGTTATATTATTCATCAAAACTGAAAGGGATTGAATTAAAATTAATAAGCCATAATGTTCCTTCTTGGGTTCATCCTTTAGAAGTTTAATTCAATAGCAGTTGAATGGACATTTTCTATAAATAAAGAGAGTTACTTTTCCAGCCCATATATTAAGGGTCACTACAGTGCTATAAATTCTTTGCTATGTGCTATGTAATGAAAATTTAAGGTAAGTTAATTCTATTGCCTTACCCAGTACCTTAATGATTTTTCATGTAATAATGATAATGAGTACCCACTTGAAATACAAATGTAAATATTGCATGTCTGAATTTTGAAATTACATCACTAAAATTAGAGTGAATGTTATTATTTGAATTTTGAAATGTAAATGTAACAATATGTTTGTTAGCTTACTGTCGTTACAATAGACAGCTGAGGTAATTCAATCTATAAAGAGAAAAACTTTCACGGTTTTGGCCTTTGAAGGGACACTTAAGAACCAACCTCTAATAATGGGTACTATCACAGTATCTTAGTTGCTATACAAACAATAACTGGATCAAAAGTAGAATTATGGCACTCACAGTGTGAGACGGTACCAAGAGAGGGAAGCATCAGAATGGCAGGGTTTCAGGGTAGGGTGCATGATGGGAGGGTCAACAGCCACTCTACAGGTTAAAAGTTCTAAGAACATTGCTGTAATCTCCATTGATTTCCAGGGGAGAATTTTGTAACACCTGCTCAAATTTATTGGAAGGTGGGTTTAGAGCTAATGAATATAAAACTATGCAATGGCTAGACTCAGATGGTGTTCCATCACGACTACATCAGATTCCTGGTTCACCACTCATCAGCACGATGACTGTATGCAAAATAATCGACTCACCTGATTCGTAGTTTCTTTTCCTAAAATCATAATAAGAAAATTACATTCTGTGAGGCTTCTGAGCAGGCAGAATATAGCTGTTTTATATAATATACATCATAGATATCTATATATATCTAGAAGTTATATACATATATATATACATATAACAGTTATATTTATATATCATATAGGCTATGTATATAAAATATTAGATCATATTAACCATATATTCATAATAAAGTATCCTAGCTCATTAAACAAACATTTGTATTATTTTAATATATTAGCTCATGTTGAGCACATATTTAAATAGCAAAGATCTGAGAACATTTTTCTCTCCAGTTATTTACTGTTCTTCACTTCTGGGATGTTCCAAGTTCTAACTGTTCACAATTGGTTACTGTACTGTAAAATCAGTTACTATATACATATATATATATATATATATATATATATATATATTTTTTTTTTTTTTTACTATATTCCATCCTATCCATATCTGTTAAACACAAAGTCATGTAAGAGCAGCATCTTTCATAGCCAGATATTCCTATTGCCTCCTTCATGTGAAAGGGTGGAACTGGTCTCTTCAGTTTAATGCAACAATTGTATGTATAAATACCTCTTTTTGTAAAAACAGGCATATGAAAAAGATAATCCTAAAACACACACAGCATTAATCTGTTTATTCTGAGTTAATTCTATTGTGGTGGTCTAATTTTTTGCACAGATTTTATGACATGGTCCTTGATTGAGTTGAAACTTTGTACTCAATCTAGAACAGCACAGAATATTAAAAGAGAAGGGGAAACTAGGTAAGAAAGAGTTTAATAGGGCACAGAGGTAGTCACCACAAAGAAGGCTGTGGGGGCTCTCTGCAGACAAAGGGTGGGTTCTGCCTTATGCAGGCTCTGATGGGGAAAGGGCTTTGGGACTGACATGAGCTAATTTATTTTATGAGAGTACAGGGGATTGGGTAAATCTTTACATTCATGAGCTTTGGCAAAGACTTTTGGCAGGAAGAAGCCATGGGGGCTTCTGGGAAGAAGGAGCTAAGCACCATGATGATTTAGCATTGCACTGCCGCCATGATGACTGGGCAAATCCCAGTCAGGGTCCTATCAGTCCTTATGTTACACATAACCTTTACGCCAACAACCGAATCTCTGAGGACATTCATTTTGAAAAGACAGATAACGCCTATATTGTGAAACTAGTTTTCTTCTGTCTGTGTGGTTGTTTCATGTGTGTTTAGTGGGGCAATTCTGACCAGTGAGTCTCTGCTGATTATTTTAGAGATTTTGAGCTGTTCATTTCTGTCTTAACTTTGTCAGTGCTTTTTGATAAATAGTACAGATCGAATGTCCAAGAAAATTGGTCATATATTTGCTACCTACTAGACACTCTACCAGTAAGTCTGACATTCATCCTTTCATTTACAGTTTAGTTTCATTTACAGAGGTACTTACCAAGTGTGTATGGGCACACACACACACCACACACTCTTCCAGGTAATTTTCAAAGTTTAAAACACTCATTTGGAATAAATACTTAGTAAAACTTGAGGATCATCTTTTCTCTCCATCATATCAAATTATTACTCACTTCAGTGACTGACCAGTGACTGACCAAGTTATACTCAGTTACGTTCGCTGATTTCCAGGGTCCTGTGGTGCCACTTCCGGTTCTGAGGAACCCTGTCAGAGTTAAATGGTCTGGGTATTTTATTATTATAGCGTTTCTTCCATCTCACATCCTCTTTCCATACCTGCTCCCTGCTTGCTCATCATCTCTGATCCCTTGACAAACAAGTAACCAGGCTACCACAAGACCTGTGAGTCAGTGTTGCATGCCCAGTGGCCCTGTCCCTGCATTTTGCATGCTTCAGTCACAACAGATCCATCAGTGGTGCAAAGGCTCATCAAAATGCAGTAGGAATTTTTGAACTCATAAGTAAAAGAAAGTGGAGCAGTCATGGGAACATTTGATCTGAGCCATCCTTTACCAGAACAATGTCTTAATGCCTTATATAATGATAGTCTTAAAATGATAATTATCTCTACTTCTTTCCTGAAAAAGCCAGCAAAAAATATGTTTTAGTAGGAAAGTGGATGTGGATTATATGGGTCTGGCACTAGAAATAAGAGCATATGGAGTATGATGTCTTTCTTTGCAATTTGGAATTATTTTTACAATATATTTATACATTCCGCATGTTCTTCTGACAGGAATGGTGGGAGCCATGTCTCACTCACACCCCTCTGATTAGCGTGACAGTGGGTGAGAAGGTGGAGAGAAAAAATGTAGTGAGACCTATAGGGAGATTATAGAAAAAAATCCAGAGAAGAAAAAGAGTAACTTCAAATGCAGTCATCACATTAAAAAGAGAGAAGAAGATTGATTCCTTAAAAGAGAGGAAAAAGAGAATTGACAATGCTTGGTTATTTATTTGCTATAACTAGGGAGGAGGAAGAGTTTAAACTCTCAAGAGTATTGTTTAATAAAGTAAGAGAATGAAAGAGCAAATGGTAATTAGATTATGAAGTATTTTAAGATGTGAAATCATATATTGGTTTTGATTAGAAATTGAATTTAAGGGATAAAAGTATATTAGAAAAATTGCATAAAACTTTAATAAAGTAAAACATATCTAGGATCTCAAGCAACCCATAGTGGACTGCAGAGTGTGTAAGAAACCTTCTTCACAAGAGTTGAAGTCTAGAGTTTAGGAGCAGGAAATTAGAAATAAAACATCTGATAACAAATATATTTCTGTTTATTTAATCTGTAACCTTAGAAATTGACATACCTCCTGTATTTCCGAGTATTTTAGCTTAAAATGTTATTTTTTAAACATATGAAAATACTGAATGATTGCAATTACAGTATACAACTCAAGAAGGAAGCAACTATATTCATGTAGACCTATATTTCTCTTCCGTGGAACACAGCCTGACACACAGTACTTGTTGAAAATGCTGGTTAAAAAGAACATTAATTGTTGACAAGTTAAAAATTATCTATGTTCAAATATTATAAAACTTCGAGCTAGAAAATATTACTGTCAGGATAATGACAATTATATTTCCCAGGGCTTGTAAAATGTACTACTTGGGTCTTTAAAGCATTTCTTTGTACTATGTTCCAATAAGTGATAACTTTGGAAATTACTACTCAAATGTGTGATGCACACAATATTTAGTTAACTAATTTGCTTTTCTGTTTAGGAATATAAAGGAAATGAAGAAAATAAAGCATTGAAAATATATTTTTAAATAATCATTGTGTTTAAAGTATGAGTATATTTATAGAATTTATTTCTACAATGTGCTTGTGATTGTTTACACATACTAAATGATTATAAGATATGTTGTTTTATTATGGACAACCTGTGTAAGAAAGTAAAGGTACTTGTCAAAAGAAGTATGCTTGGAAATCAGAGTAAAGCTCATATTAATATAATGAAAAGAAACATCTCCAATATTCTACTATAATCCAAAGAAATATGTTATTCAATGACTTGTTTAAAAGTGCAAAGCAAATGCAAGTTAAATCAGTTTAGCATTTTGAAGAGCTAAATTCTTGGCTATGGGAACTAAAAAGAATAAAAGTCTGAGAAATGTCCTCAGAGTTAAACACATTCTAAACTAAGAATGGAGAGGGAGGTTAGGTTGGGGTAGGAGGCAGACAGAGAAAGAAAGAGATGATTTTAATGTTGACAGGCTTTCTGTGCCATGAATATAGAAACTATATTAGGCTCTTAGAACTATTAGAAAATTTGGATGGGGATCAGGCTTTGGAAAATTATATCCTAGCATGTGTAAGTGCAGCAGTTGTCCCGCTTATAATTCTAGAAAAAGAGAAATGTTTGGGAGATAGCAGGGATTATCATTTAATTCAGAAAGCCTTAATGGGGAAGAATTTTTAGGAGACTTAAAACCAGTTATCTTATTTTCTAGACATTAAGTATTCTAGCTTGGTTAAGGAAATCTTTAGAGATTTGGTAATTAGCTTTCTTTTCTAAAACAGTGTTGTTTTCTATAACTTGATAATTTTCTTAGTAATAAATGATTATTGAAGGTTATCAAAATCATTCTTGTAAGAAGACAAATATTTTTCCTGCATACAAATAACTAATTGTCTGACTTTGAAGCATTTCATACATCACAGGAAGGGATCTTTATCATTCACTATGAGTACATGAAATAAGCACACTTAACCCAATACACAATAAAAATCCAAGAAAAGACTAAAGCAAACAGTTGTCAACTTTTCTTTTTCTCTATAATAATGACACCTAATAGGTCAACTCTAGAAGCACAGTTTCTCCTCATCTGACCAACTCTCTTTCTCTCCTTACAAGAAAAAAACTACACAAAATAAACACAGGGAATATCTTTTTCCCTCATCTAGTTAAAAGAAATGAACAATAAAGAACTCTGAAAAAACACATGAGAAAGGGTTGAATTTGCTCAAATTTTATGAAATTTGAAACAAAATTGATGGAGTATGACTAGAGGTCATTGGTTAATATTTTTTTCAAATAAATTGATAACCCTAACTGTGCAGAAGTCAAAATTAGTACATTAAAGGATGATGACTGTAAAGTAATATTTAAGAATTTTGAAGATGCTGACTGTTATCTACTTCTCTTAAACTACCTCCATAAATACTTGCAGAAATCATGAGTAATGGTTTATCAATGCCCATTGTATAAATGGGAAAATTGAGATTTGGAAGAGAAGTAATATATTCCACGTTACACATCAGGTAAATGGTAGAGTTGTAGCTAATTAATACTGACCCTCAAACTTGTGGTCCTAAATTTAATACTCTACAAAATGTTTATTTAAACTTTTACAAAAATAAGTGAGTGCAATTCATACAGTTAAGTAGCTATTTTTTGGTTTTATTTTTGCTTTGTCATAGATACCAAAGTTATCTAGCTAAATAAAAATACATATTTCTAAATAAAATGACCATTTTAATTATAAATATCTTTACACTTAAAACATAGCATTTACTTCTGTTTTAAATCCTGATGGCAATCTGGATCCTTAATCAATGATTAAGTGAGTGTAGATAAAATTTTCACTTAACCAAAACAAAGTTAAACCAGGTCAAACCAAGCATTGAACTACTCCAAAATCCAGATATTTTACACCCTAACTTCTTCTTTGGAGATAATTATTGGTTTTTATTTTAGTACTTCGCTTTTCCCCTGGACAAGTATAATCTGACATCTTAGCTTAAAGTAGGACAGTCTTATTTTGACTCTTGTTTCTACTGTTGGAAAGCTCAAACAAAGAAACAGGAAGTTTCAAATGCCAAGTGGAGGAAAAACTACTCGTATCATGGAAGCCAGAAAGCAGAGAGAATGGAGGAGGAACAAATGGACATTCAGCTTTCTAGGTTACATCTCCACTGGTTTGCCTCTGACTTGGCCCCACCTACTGACAGGAAGTCATCTATAGTGCACCCCTCCATCCCCTGATCAAAAAGCACTGACTCATCAACTCAAGTGGCTTCAAGGAGACATTTAATATATAACCCATAACACTCTACCTCTGTATCTGAAAAGATTCCTGTCCATCTCTTTATGAAAAATGCATTTAGTTCATTTCTAACACTTATCAGATTTTAACAGTTCCAGCATTGCTGAAAAATTCAACTTTAATGTCTCCTGTTTGACTCAAGACAAACTTCTGGCTTTAAGCCCATGTAAAAATCAGTAATACATGTAAATGCTCCCTACATACAGTGGAACAAGGTAAACATTCCCATTCCAAAATGGAAAAATAGGCAAAGAGCAAGACATAAGCCCAAAATAAGATTGAAATCCAGCAGCGCAAACACTGAATCCTGTAGTTCCATGGCTACTACCCAGGGAAACTTGTGACGAGATGTGGACCCCAAGGGGCTTGGAGAGTCTCAAACCTATGGCATTACTCAGTACAGCCCACACAGCCTCTGTCTTGGATGAACTTTACTCACTGCCTGCAGCCACTCTCAGACTTAGTATCTTTCAGTCTTTTCCAACTTCCTTGTGTTATCTACTGCACTTTCAACTTTACTCCTACAGCTTCATGCACCACCTGTGCTTCCGAACTTTTTTTCTAAAATACTTATGTAACTCAACTGAGCCTATGACTCTTTTCACTGAATGGTTTTAAACCAGCATCACATAGATAATACTGAGGTCTGCTGCCAGCTCAAGTGATGGTCTGGCCTCCTTGCATCATTGCTACAAATGGTCTGAGTGCCTCAGTGGCTGAGGACTGTAACTGTCCTTTCTGGAGCAAGAACCCTTGGTTCTCTTCTCAAAGCAAAATATTTCACTTTTGCTCCCCTGAGCTACAAAAGGCAGAGTTTTGCTAATTCCTGAAATGCCCTCAAAGAGTTTTTCTATTGTCCTGAAAACAAAGTCCTTGGCTTCTTTTTAATGTTAATTTTTTTTTTAGCAACTGTGTTTTCCAAGTTCTGATTGTAGAGGCACTTTCTTTCTAGTGAAACAGAAAACTTTTTAAATTTGGGGCCGATTTTCTGCATAACACTCTAAAATCTGTTAGTTCTACCCATACCACAACCTGAACTTCTATCTGCCTTGCAATTTCCTCCACCACATAGTCAGCTGCTCTTAATGTCAGTTTCCCACAGTCTCAAAACATGAGCAAAATAGAGACTTTTCTAAAAAAAGAACACACACACAGCTTCTTGACTAATTGCCAGTGCAGCTCTTCTTATCAACTGAAACCTGCTGAGCCTGACCTTTACCATCTGCATTTCTATCAACCTTATGCACTTCTGAGCTCTCACCAAAATCTCCCATGAAGCATTGCTTCAATCTTCTACAGATTCTTGAGCCATCATCTCCAGAACTTTCCAAACTCTTTGCTTGAAACAGTTAAAGGCTTCTAAACCACATGGCCAGGTATCTTCTCAATAATGATCACACTCCTGGTAACAAAATCTTAGTCAAGTTCCTTGTTACTGGGACAAGATACATGACATCTGCATATCCAAGGAGGAGATGTTCACTTTAATTGCGGTGTTAGAGCAACTTCTATCAGTGCCAGGGTCACCTAGAAATGCCGTGATGGAAGGCCTAGCAAAGGCACTTGGTCACATTATGGTGACAAGAAAACAGAGAGTCAGAAAGGGAGATGTGTCTTTCCATCTGTGTCCCTGTACTCCCAATTCCTAACCTCCAAACAACAATTCAAACACAGCTCCCCACGATCCAATTTTAAAAACCTCAACCCTAAACTCAGGCTTTGAAAGCATATTCCAGGTTTTAACCATAACACTTGTTAATCCCTCAATGTTGGCTAGGAAGAAAGATCAAATACTTTATGCACAAACCCTTACATTATTGATAAGTAGTATACATTATTCTTTTTAATTGATGAAGAAACTAATAAAGAATAAAAATCTTTCTAAAAATTATTCACCACAAGGAATTTTTAATAGTTGTTCTATCAACATTGTATTTTATCTTTGTAGTGCCTTGAACTGTGTATCATACCTAACAGCTGTGAAATAAATAATTCTAGAATAAATGAAATAATAACCTGGCTTAGCCATTCAAAATTGTATTTTGTTTTCATCTGAGGTGAAATAGTTTGTTGTTTTCTTTTGTCATGTGCATTTATTATGGTTAATTTTTTTTTAAGTTTATTTAAAGAGAGGGGGAAAAAGCAAAACTGTAAAAAGGGTAGAAACAAAAAAGAATTTCAAAAAAAAGTAAGAAATCACTAGTTGACACATTACATATTGTCTTCTTGGATATAGTTGTTAAAGTTACGAAATTAAAGCATTCAAAGTGGACATTCAAACAGTTCTGTTCAATGATCCAACAAAAACTCAGCAACATGGTTATCGATCCTACACACTTAAATACACATGCAGGTATATCCTTTAGAGCACTTTCTTTTCTTCCTTTTGCTTTTTAAGTCCATTATCTGTTTAGTTATACCATGTTTTAGGTTGCTCCGTACCTTATTGATCTGTTTTGTTGTTGTTATTTATTTTTAAAATTTTTTCTTGTTTATTAGTATTTTATTTTGAAGGTAGTAAAATATAGCAAAACAAGACAAGACAAAGCCAGCTGAGGCAGTGCAGTGAAATTGGCACAGAACCTCACAGCAGCAATAGGTACAATAGTACTGGTTTTCTTCACAATAGTTGTTTCTTCAATCAGATAGAGCAATATTGAAGGAAATACCAAAATTATAAAAACAGAATATTGAACAGAGCAATATCATTGATCAAAACAGAGCAAAACAGAGATAAAAATATTTGCCTTCAAAGAGATGGCAGAAGAAAACCCCCTGCTTATTTGCTATATTGCCTATAGTCAAACTAGTAAGACATGCTCAGATCTCTGGCTCTCACTTGCTAGCAGGGGAGAGGGGCTGGGGATGGGGGTGATATTTGATTTTTAGCCCGAGCACTAGTAGGCTCACAGCTGCCCACCAGAGCAATGAGCTGGCTGCCTGTTTTCGCAGCGCCCCAAGTTCCATCATGGCGCGGATCTCAGGAAACGCCTATATATCTACTGTTAATTTTTTTTTTTTTTTGCCTTTTTGAGACAAGGTTTCACTATGCCATTTAGGCTGCACTTAAACTCACTTTGTAACCCAGGCTGGCCTCAAACTTGCAGTGATCACCCTGCTTCAGCCTCCCAAGTACTGGTATTACAAGTATGCACCACCACACCTGGATTGTTGTATACATTTAAAAATTATGTTTATTTATATTAGATTTTTGAATATTTTAAAGAAAAGTTTATAATTTTCTGAGTGATTCTGAAACCACTATTCCCATTTGATAGAAATATCTATAGCCTGTTAGCACGTAATACCCATGAGCTATAGGTCCATTTTCCTGACAAAACGTGAAGAAATCTGAAACAAAGACAAAAATTCATAGCCTGGCCTTCAGTCACCAGTATTTCTGGGCATAAAATGTTGTCCACTAAAGCACATTATTAGGATGACCAGCCAAGAGACACCAGCAATGGAGAAGGTCAGAAATACTCCCTGGGAATTGCTCTTAGGAGATATTTTACCTTGACTTATGGCTATTGTGAGACAGAAAGCAACTCAGGGCGTTATGGAAATACTGAACCCAGTGTTCTTACCGCATGTTGCTAAACCATTAAAAGGCCTTACAAACCACAGAGCACCTTTCCAGCCTCTGGCTCTGCCTCCCTTGTTTCCCTCCCTTCCTTACAGCTGTGGTTCAGGAGAGCATGCCCACTTACCTTTCTTGCATGCTTCTCAGTCTCAATCTCTATTTCCTGTGCAATCCAATATGCTAAGTCTGAGTCTTTTATCAAGAACCCTAAATTGCATCTTTTCATAATTTTTCTAGTGATCATACTGTAACCAGTTGGAGATAGACTTTTATCTAAGAAACATGGTGCCTGATATGAAAATGACAAGCCAGAAAAAGCAGGTAATGAATAAACAGGTATCCAACAAAGATATGTGGAAAGAGAAAGATGAACTTTTAAAGATGAGCTACACTAAAAGCTAAAGTTATGCTAGAAAGTGAAGGAACAGCTCTGAAATTGTAATGTTCATTACTTTCCAGTTTTGCATAAGGTGTCTCAAAAAAGAAGCTGTGTTTTAATTGATTACCTTCAAGTAAAAAAAAGGCATAATATACCTTTTCAATCATGTTCTAATTCTGATCAGCTTGTGAATGACAGTTAGAAAGGATGCTGGGGATGATTTTGTGAATATTCACAAAATGTGCAAGGCTTATTAGTGAATATCTCATGAGTGAAAGAGTCAGGTATTGAAGAGGGGCAGGATTTCTGATCTAAAAACAATAATGCAAATATTAGTTATCTCTTATCTTGATTTTCTTTAATATATTTATATTTTGTGACATATAAGAAATATTTTACTCTAGCACACCATATTCTTTGTGTA
The DNA here is from genome assembly GCA_004027455.1 of Hydrochoerus hydrochaeris. Classification (NCBI taxonomy): domain Eukaryota; kingdom Metazoa; phylum Chordata; class Mammalia; order Rodentia; family Hydrochaeridae; genus Hydrochoerus; species Hydrochoerus hydrochaeris. The sequence goes on from PVLA01000659.1 coordinate 87,220, forward strand.
GATACAAGTCTTGCATAGAGGAAAATTTTCCACTCCTTGCTAAAAATAATAAAAAGAACTCTACAATGTCTATATGCACGTGTTTAGATCAGTGTGACAGTAAGAAAAGCATTAAGGAAAACAAATGCATTTCATACGATAATGCACTAAGACAAACTAAATCTGCATTTATTAACATCTCCAAAAAGTGATGGCTATATACAATCCCTTCCCATTTTTTACTATAATTCTTTACTAATTAAAACTACTAAACGTGGTTTATTAGGTCCAGAAGTTTTATGTCAAAAGAGGTTGAAAAAATCCAAGCAGCATTACCAAATTAGATTGCAAACCAAATGGAGATGGGTATCTCATGTATTTTCGACGATTAAGTTCAGTAAGTCTATATCTGAAACCTAGTATAAACACAAAGATAAGGGAACATTAAGTCACAAAGGAGAAAAAGGTGCTTCTTTTTAGTGGGTCTTATTTTTAAATATAAAACATGTGTGTACATTGGTGAGTATTACTCTCTATTCCAGCATTCTGAATCCAGATTCATTGAAGAAGGTGCCAAAAATATACATAGAAGATGATGGCTTTATCTGATAATACAGCTAGGTTTATGCGTTTTTTAAATCATATGCAATGCGATTTAATAAATAAGACAGGTTATCGCTGCAGCCTCTAATAACCTGTGAAAAATTTTGAGCATATGTCAAATTAGGATTCACCAATTTAATGAATTAGAACTCTATATTGCATATTAAATATCAGTAAGGTGTCATCTTTTTTGAAATATTCTGCTCAGCAAAGAAAAATTGGTAGCAGAAATATTTTTTTCAATTGGAGATCAAAAGGTACCATTTCAAAAAAGTCCTCTCTTCTTTGCTTTGATGATGTTACAGTCTTCCCAGAACTTTTATGTGACCGCAGAATGTCAGATAGCATGTTCTGTAGAAAGGCAGTGGTGATATAAACACACGCCAAACTCAGAAAGAAACCTCATTCAGTTTATGTCTATTTTTTCTGGAAAATTGCCTGTAATACCATACCAAGCAACACTTTCCTTTATAGTCTCAGGGGATATATTCTTTAGATCAATGGCATTTGTTCTCTAGTTAAGCTTAGTAATTTTGTATTTAAAATGACAACACCTCAGAAATTTAGCTTTACATCTCTGTATACTGATTATATGCTGAATAAGGATAAGACTGCAAAAATAAATAGCTACTATATATATTTTTATGAAGAATCCAATCTTTTCTGTCCACTTAACTTAAACATCTTTAATATGTTAGACTGAATATCAACAATTTATTTCCTTCTGATTGTTATTGAGGAATATTTTCTATATATCTCTTTATTTATTAGTAGTGTTTATTTTGTCCTTGGAGGCCTTCCATATCAAGATGAAGGCCAGTTTTTTATTAGATTATTTTGATCATAATTTGGAATTCTAAACAGAAGTAACAGGAAACATTTCCAAATACAGTACGTCCCCAACTTACAAACATCGTGTTGCAAACTTTCATAGCTGTGAGGTATAATTTTTCATAAGTGTACTGTATAAAACTCACCTTGTTGGATTACAAATAAATACTACTTTAAAGCAGTTTCCCAGAATGGAACTCATTCATAAGTTTGGGTCTTCCTGTATAGAACTCAGAATAATGTAAAATACACAGGTGACGGAAAAATGTGGCACTTGCTTTGGAAAATATATGACCACTGGATAATGTAATCGCTGTCTTCCACTAACTGAACAGCAAGATTGTGGAGGGCAGTGTGGTGGGAACAGTGTGCCAGTACAATCTCATCGTAAGGAAATGTCTCGGTTTTCCATCTTGCAACAGTGTTGTCAGCAGAAAATTATGAGCTGTAGACCCATTCTTGGCATCACTTCAACTGCCAAACTGCGAAGAGTAGTTTCCGTGACGGTCACCCTCTCTCTCGGAGAGCTCATACGCAGTAATTGCAAAGATAGAGGTTTGGTGTCCTGAAGTTTGCTGTCCAACATCACAAAATTATGGTTGACCATTAGCCCCAGTTTTTTGTGAAGTCAACTGAAGTAACCATCAGGATTGAGTCGTCACCAACTTCTTCCACCTAATCTTGCATCCCAGTCTTCTCTCCAGCTCTTTTTGCACCCCCACCCCACCCCCACTTCTCTAGAACGGGCTTCCTGGAGAAGCAGCCTGCAAGGGAATTGTGCCCCTCCCCCAACATTACAGCGGATAAAAATAATCCAAAAGAGATTTATATTGTAAACTGTTGCCATTTTGATGATTGTAATTAAAAAGGAATCTTGTTTGTCATTTATATTTCCAAATTTTAAAGTCACAGATCTGGTGACTTTAAAGCAGATCTTTTAAAGCAGTTCAGGAGCTGATCCCTGACTTGAGCTATTTCATGCTACACTTCTGTGCTCATCGGCGCCCTGAAAGCTGTCTCCAGAACACTAAGTTATAGTCAGATGTCTTTTTTAGTACCCTGTGTTCTTCTGTTTTGTCGCGATGATTCTTCATTTTTACTTACCCCTCACTGAATTCTCTGTTTTTCTACTATCCACCCCCGAATTGCAATAAGCTTCTTTGTCTATCAGATTGCTTTTCTCTGTGATTGCCCTTAACACAGCATGCTACAGAACACCTCTTGAGTATGTATAAAAATAATATTCCTAAGAGGTGTTTCCCATATACAAATAATAAAATGACAAACACAAAAAATTCCAGAGGTAAGTGGTGTGTGTGTGTGTGTGTGTGTGTGTGTGTGTGTGTGTGTGTTTATGCGCTAAGGGATACTGTACTTCTGGGTTGCTGAACACTAATGTAGCAATCCACCCTCTCACATGTATTCAAATCTTCAAATCTTTTTTTCCCAGTTTTATAATCCTTTAGCATTATTGTTTAGAAAATAACTTTTATGGAAGAGGTGATCAGGAGAAATGCATGAGCTAAACTCCAAACACTTAAACATGTCAGGCAAAGGCAAGTGTCATCTGGTTCCTATTATTTAAACCTGAGATAGTTTACATTGAAACGATGTATATCCTGCTTCACATTTCTCTGATTTTACACAGATTTTTCCCCGTTAGCACTATTTTGGTCCATTTGGTGGGTTCCTATTCATCCTTCACCTCTCAGGATAACTCATTTCCTTCAGCAATTGTATCATGAAGAAAAAACACAGTTCTTCCCTCTATTCTCTCTTATCATGTCTTATAAATCTTATATATGTTTGCCTTGACACTGATCATATTTAAGTTTTATGTTTTTTTTTTCAAACTCCTTTTAACTCTAAATTTCCTCAGAGAAGTACTTTTAGTTTTAGCCCTGTCTGCACCCTCACAGCCTAGAGTGGCCCACGTGCTGTTACTTAACCTCGTTCGCTTAAAAATGTGGTCCAGATCTTACTCATTTTTCCTCAAATTCTATTTTTGTTTTCCTCTGTGAGTCACTGGCTCATTTCAATTACCATTGAAGTTTATAGAAAATGATTAACACTTGTTTTTCTCTATCCTTACTTGTATTTTAATTCAAAGGCATTTTTACATCAATGGATGAAATATTCTAATACCTGTGTGAGGGTTACAGATTAGTCTTTGTGGAATTTCTCAATCACGACCCTTACTTTTCTTTTTATTGGTTTAAATTTTAAAAAAGGCTACTCTGAAGTGAGTTTGGCTACAATTGCTACAGCCGTAACTGACTATACACTAACAAAAAGGAAAGACACAAACAGCCAGATGTACTAATTTCTATTTATTTTCTGAAGTTTTAAATGTTTGTTTAATAAAGCAGGCACAAAATATCATATTAACAGAATATTCTGTGTTGGTTTCAAATTCAGTTAATGCTTCCTCTATTGTGCCTGTCTGGCATGGCATATATTATTCAGATAATTTTGAACACAAAAGACTTATATACAGAATAATGCTGAAACTCTGCATATTAAATTTCCTGAATAAAAGGAGAAACTAATAAAGATTTTTGAACGAAGAGGAATTTGACATCATTATTACCACTTTATAGAACAAGGTCGACTTGAAAGTTATAGGGTCACTTTGCCATTCCATCACTATGAAATATCACAACACGTTTTTGCAGCGTTTTAAACATAAGGTACTCAGTTTCATTTTAAAACATGTGTCTTCCATTTGTGATGCCTTAGTTCACTGAGGCTTATCTTTTCATCAACAGACAAGATCATAACTTGGATCTGTACAAAGGCAAAAGTATCTAAGTCCTTGGTATTATTTGTTCCAAGACATCTTTACAACTTTTCCACCATGCATTTTAATATACAGTAAAAGAAAGGAAAAGAAAAGAAAACCATGTAATAATCATATGTTGATGCATTCAAGAATGTCCCAGCAGATGTCAGTGATAGATCAGTAAAGGAATTTCAAGATGAAAACATATTAAACACATTGAAAAGATGGAAGAAAACAGTGGTAAAGTGAATACATTCAGTTCAGCTGGAGATGGAATCTGAAGAGAGCTATGCGATCCCAAACAAACCTGATATCAATCTGGGGATGCCCTCAGGGTCTTGCTTAACCTGCTGTCTACTCTGATTCTTTTAGGATTCAGTCAGTCTTAGGAAATAAGACACTCTTAGACTTTTATGTTTATTTTCTTTCTGAGCTCCTGTTATTAATCAGCGTTTAATTACAATTGAAAAACATAAGAGCAATGCTATGACATTATCACAAAGGAAAAAAAAATCCAAATTCCCTTTTTGTTCTCTTTATATGGTTTCAATGTTTTGATTTTACTTTACTATGTACAAATGTATTTGGGATCACTATTATATCTATCTAATTATCTCCTGCTCCAACTCAGTGATATACAGTATTCCATTGCAGAATTTTCCTTCTAACATTTTTGTTGCCACTGAAAAATTTTTGCTTCATTATTGTTGTTTTCCTCTACTTATTTCTGTCCAGATGTTCCTTTCTTTTATTTATATAAACCTACCCATGGTGTCCTGTGAACTCTCAGGGCTGTCTCACCTACTGTCTCCATTTTGAAGTTAAATGCTTTCAACAAGGACAATGCTACCTCTTCTCCCTCGTCACGTTCTCGTGGGCTCCATGTCCCAAGCGTAACAGGCAACCTGGCTTCTGCCGTTGTAGCTCTACTGAGGCTTCTCTTCCAGAGGTTTCCAGTGACTTGGCAGGTCGCCCGTCGCATGGCAACCTTCTTGTTCATTTTTTTTTCTGTGGTCATGGAAGGGGAACCCAGGGCCTTCTCAGTGCTCTACAACCCCAACTCTCTCAGTGCATTTTTCAGGCCAGGTCTTGCTAAGTCACCCAGGTTGTGCTCACACTTGTGAGGATCCTGCCTCAGCATCCTACAGTGCTGGAATAACAGCTCTGAATCTGTATGGCTACAGATTCTACACTTGCATTAATTTGTCTTTGACACTTGTCACTAGGCATCACTTCATTCCTCTTAAATTTTCTGTTTTCCTGGCATCCACAGGGCTGAAAAATCCTGGACAAATTCTTCAAACTGTGATGCTGTATCTTCTTTGTTTGTTTGTTTTGTTATTTCTTTCATAGTAGAGTCTTTCTCTTCTCATTTACATAAGGTTCTGCAAAGTCTTTTTTCATATTTCTACTTTTAACCAAATGAAATCTCAAATTTACATTGCTTCAGATATTTCTGTTTTGATGATAAAATGTCTATTTTTCATCCAAATTTTCTTTTCTGACCAGATAGAAATCTTTTAAGTCTGATATATATTTGTGCATTTATCATCTTCCTCTCATACAAAAATCTACCCTAGTTTTCCATTCCAGCATCATCTCCTACATCAGAAGTACAGCCGTCTTCTTCATTCACTACATTTTCAGTTTTCCAAATTTCAATTGATGGCAACTTCAGTATTTTTCATCTTTTCTGTCTTTTCATAGGTAGGTAGATGTCAGATAGATAGATGATACCCAGGTTGTCTCTGTCAGTATTTTAAGCATTACATAGATTAAATAGGCGGGCAAGTGTTCTCTTTTCCATTCATACTCTTTTATTTGAATTCAGGCTTTCATGGTCTGCTACCCCAGGATACAGAAATAGGCCACCACATGGCCTCACACTCCTTAAATCACATAATTTCCATTAATTTTTCACTTCAAATTGATCATTTGCTTTAGTGTCAAAGTCTTAAGAATGAAATAAATCTTGAATCCTGCTGTCTTTCTAGTAAATTTCTGTCAATTGCCCAAACAATACCTTCCAAGTTTCTTAGCAGGAAAGTATGAATCTTCACCCTTGCACCCTTCCTGCTCCGAGCTCCCTAGCTACAATTTGCTTATTGGCAAATTACACACACATCGAGCCACCTGTCATTTACCTGCTATTCCACATGATCTGCTTTAATATTTTTATGTTTTTTCTTTGTCTGTTAGTGCCTTTCCCTTCTTCATCTACCAATATCAAGTCATAGTTATGTGCCTTTCAAAAAGAACTCACAAGTCCTTTCATCCAGCAGAGATGACCCGTCTACATGAATAGGTGTATTTCTCATTGTTTCTTTGCACTTTACATTTTCCATAGTGATTTGATGATACATGCATATGTATTCATGTTATATTAAAATGTTATACCCAGGGATATAGCTCAGTGGCACGGCACCTGCCTGGAGAGTGTGAGATCATGAGTTTCATTCCTGCTATAATAGAAACAAACCAAAAAAAAAATGACAAAAAACAAAAAATAAAGTTACATAAGACATTACAGAATTTACAAAATACATATTTTAAATGAAAACACAAAAATATCTTTTCAGGGGCTGGGGATTTAGCTCAATGGCAATAAGCACCTGCCTTGCAAGGACGTGGTCATGAGTTTGATCCCCGGTACTGATAAACAAAAAAAAAATCTTTTCACGAGTGAACATAATTTCTATAGGCAGATTGTCATTTTGTGTTATCTCTTTCTCAAAAAATCGTCTATATTCCAGATTGAGGTCTTCATGCATGCTAAGCCATAGTGACTTAAGCACATCAACGGAAATTCGGGCTTTACTTCAATAGAAAACTCATTTGCTGATTTATTTATTCTAAAATGCCTCTGTTATAACATTTTAGACTGTTATTTCCTGTTTGTATTATTAATAATGTGACCCAGTCCCCTTTTTTAGAGTTTATTTATTGCTTGTTTCCTTCTTTTTACTTTATTTATCTAATAGTGCTGGAAATCTAACCCAGGTTCCTACATGTGAGGCTCATGTCGCACAACTGACCTACGTGCCTGCTCCAGAAAGCTCATTTTTCTAAGTTCTCCTTGTGGGAGTTTCAGGTGTCTGTCACATGTTCCCATTTCATATTGTTTCACAGAAACCGTTTTTTAAATTTGATCGTCTTCCTATTTTTCTGTTATCACATTGGCTGTAGAATTTGTCTTCAAAAGTTTCCTTGTGGTATGAAAATGCTCCTTGTTTCAGATATTTATGATCTTCCATTATCTATTTTCATTGTTCAATTATAGCTGTTGGAAAATGGTTTGTGGTTTTCTATATCATCCTGTGAATTTCATGAGTGGTTTTATGAATAATCTCAACATGTATTATGCTGTAACATTGCCTCCTGCGACACAGAGAGTACTGTTCCAAATCAGAATACTTTTCATAGTTTTAATTGGTGGTGTGTGTCACAAAATATTAGATTGTCCTTCAAATTATATATCATAAGCATCAGTCCTTCTACTGCATTATACTAAGGCAAAGAAGAGGAGATTTACTTTAATGAAAGTATAAAGAAGAAGTACAATTACGGTATACATTTTTAGGAAACAGTTACAATTATTTTTTTGTTTCAGAGAATGATGGAATTATCTACCAACTGCAAAAAGAATTGTTAATAACCAGTGTATCAAAGAGTAAAAACAATAGATTCTAATAAAATAATCCAGAGTCTAATGGCTCATTGACAAATGCAAAATGACTTAACCTGCATGTAATACATTTAAATTTCAGCTGACTTTTTATTTTATCATGATTTAGGAAGAAAGAGAAGGAAAGTAAAATATTACATATTTTATTATCCAAATATTGCATCCATCTTTTTTGCTTTTCTAAGAATGGTTCTTTCATTTTTGTACATAAAGAATAAGAGAAACTAAAACAAATTAATTATTATCATTCATAGTATGTTTTCAAACAATGCACATATTTTCTATTATTAAATATTTGTCTTTATAATAAGCTTATATGAACAGCCAAGAAATTAAAATATAATATATGATCCTGTACATCTATATTTATTTTTAAATATAGAATTATTTAGTATTGATGGTTATTTAGAAAATAGGCTTTTCTTTATTAAAAAAAATGTCTTTAAAAAGATTAATTTGCTCTTCCTCAAATAAAGAGATGAAATTTTAAAAAGAGTACTTTTTAAAAAATTAATCATGGCAATAATCAGCAAATAAGCCCAGTCTGGGAACCAGCACCATGCATGGGACACTGCCAGACTGGAGCAGACAGACCCCAGCCCCTTTTGGTGTGTAGGCTGGCAAACAAGAAGTACTTACCACTACCCACAATAAGTGACTGGCTTCTCTGGAGAAACACAGACTGTGATTATAGCTATGGAGGTGAAACGCAATTGGATGCCTGTGGTGCTTTGGTGTTTCACTAACACTGCAGGTCTAGGGCCAGTGGTCTGATCATAGATTCAGAGGATAGGGGTACACAGTGTGGCATCTAGGGGAGATCTCCTTCTGAGGGTTGCAGCCATTGTTGATTCCCTAGGGTCTTGTTTTGAAGTCCTATATTGTTTCCATTGTTTTTTGGGATTGGGTTTTATTCTTTTTTGTTTGATTATGTCAAATCCAATGGCAGGGGCAGCTATTTCAAAGGTAGCAAGATATAGCAATTTTGGTAGCAATTTTAGATTTACTATAGGCATATTCTGAAGTCCTTTATTGCATTCATTGTTTTTTTTTATTGTTTTATTCTATTCTGATCTGTTTGATTTTTACTGTGTCCAAAGTTATCTGGAACTGTTTTGAACACATCAAGAGGCATTATGGTAACTATTGTTGATTTTATAATGTTTTGAAGCCCTGTATCTCTTACCCTGGTTTGTTTTGTTTGATTTTATTCTGGTTTATCCTCTTTAAAATAAAAAAAAAATAGTAATAGAAGTACAGAGATATGATAAAAATTTGAAGAATAAATAGATATATATGTCAAGTAGTTTGAAATATTTTGACTATTAATAAGAAGATAAATTCATGAGAAAATTCTGATCTGAGTGTATTTAGTAGTTTTATTTTATTTATTTTTTTGAGACAGGGTCTGCTCTGCAGCTCAGGCTGGCCTTCAGCTCACTGTGCAGCTCAGGCTGGTGTTGAACTCACAACAATCCTCCTGCCTCAGCCTCCCAAGTGCTGGAACTACACACATGTGCCACCACTCCAAACTAATAATTTTGGAAAGCAAATATAAATGAGAAACATCAAAAAGTCCTTAGCTATATCCATTTCATAATTTTCTTTCAGCTTGTCATAATTAAATAAATACAACCTGAAATATTATTTTCTGCCTAGAAATTAAGCAGTATTAAAAACAAAGATTATGTTTCTTCATATTTAGCAACACATTTTAGGAGCAGAATTTGCCAATAATCAAAGTTAGAAATGTTATATTTCTTGCTGAAATTGCACTATTTGTAGTGTCAGCAGCTTAGCATAAAAAACTCCTCAATATTTACCAGTCATCCTCATATAATACCTTAAGCATGTAAAGCTCTATTATATGTGCTTTTGAAATACAGATTAATTTAGCTTGCATAATTTAATTTAACTTGCATAACATCAGAAAGTATCTATTGCTGATTTCATAATTTTATCTTTGAATATGTATATTTTATAGAATCTTCAAAGTTTAAATTCATTAAACACAGGATACATAGCTTCCTCTTTTGAACTTTGAGGAATTGTTAGGTTTACCTTAAACCAGAATTTTTTAACATGCAAACTTAGTCCCATTGTTATATTTAACACTGTATCAACTCTAACACAGCATTTACTAAAAGAAGAGATATTGATCATTTTATTCCACACTGGGGATCCTGAACTATTCTTCCTGCCCAAGCACTTAGCTTAATGACTCTTTGGATACTCAGGTGCCTTTGTTTTCCATGGTTCCTTGCATTATTGCTGACATGGATTCTAACAGTGAGCTGACACTTGTCACCATAAAGCAGCCTGCTTTATTCAGGGACTAATATCAAATATGTTTTGAAACAAGGTGTTTATGAAATCTGAACACGGGACTAATAATTAGGTGATCTCTACACCAGGTTTTCTTATTTTATGGTTCTGAATAATTAGAACCACAGATGATACACAATCTAAGAACACAGAAAAGAATTTTCTTTTTGATTTAAGGAGACAAAAAAATCTAAAAGAATAGTTAAGTAAATTTTCTGGAAGAAACTGTTTAAAAATTTTCGCGTAAGACTTTAGTTTAGTGGGATCATGAGGTATGATGCTGCTTTGGATGTTAGAGAAGCACCCTCAAGCTTCTGAATTTACATTGGTGCATTGTCTTCTCTAAAGACAGACCTTTCATTGGTATCAATCTGTGACCTTTCCTTTTTCTTCTCTGAAATACATCCAACTTTGATCCTTACTCTTACCTTCAGGATAGAAGTAAACACCATGTGTAATTTTAAGTTTGATGAAAGGTTCAAGAAATAGTTTCTTTGTAGTGGAAATCCTGTTTCGCACTTTACCTTTTGCTAGATTATTGTCTGCAAATCTGCAGTATAGACCTAGTGGTATTTTTCCCTGTTTCTCCTAAATATAACAATATGAAAATACTTTGTCAACTCTTTCAAGAAATCTGCTGTTATAAAATGACCATGAAAACAAAGAATCATAATGCAGTCCTGTGTTTCAGCAAGGTAATTTTATACATCAAGAAGTTTTCAGCAAATGTACTTGAAAATGTTCTCTAAAAGTTATCAGAGAACATATTCACAAACACGACTCTGAAAAACTGAGAAACTAATTTTGCTGATAAATTGAAATTTCTGAAATTAACTCCAAGAATGGTTGTGGCACAAACCATTTGGCCTGAGACACAAAGCTCTGATAAATGTTGATGGAAATGATCACCCGCTTTATTTCAAGTTAATCAGAGAGCAACGCAATTCACTTAGTCAGCACTGAGGACTGACATGCCAATGATGGAAAATAGTGCTCTATGCAAATACTCATCTATTACTCAATCATAGTTTGTAGAAGGTGACAGTAAAGATCGATGTGCAGCCAGCGTGCACCTTCTATGCCTAATAGCAGACTTCACACTGAAGGATGGGTCCTCCTGTTTATAAAAGTTCAATTCAGAAACTCTCTCTGTCTCTGTCTCTGTCTCTGCCTCTGTCTCTCCTTCCTGCCCTCACTCCTTTCATCCTTCCTCCCTCTTTTATTTATCTCTATTCCCCATGTTAATACCAATCTTATGAACAGAATAGAAAATATTCACTGCAAAATACATAATGATGATTTTGAATAAAAAGATATGTATCATTTCAGCATAGACCCTTTAGGAATGGAAGGAAAGGGCTATAATAATTGACCTTCTACTGAGTACTAAGCACAATGCTGGCATTTCACATCCATTTAAATCTCTAACCCGTATTACAAAGTAAATGAAGAGGCTGACAGCATGAGCATGGGAATCAGATCTCTGAATTCGTTCTCTTCTGTGGCACTGCATGCTCTGTGACTCTGAGCAAGGAATTTAGATGATCTCTGTCCCAGATATTTTGTCTGTTAAAAATAGGAATATAACAACTGAGTTTCTGTGTTGTTTAAAAGTTTTTAATAAGAAAAGTTTCTAAAATTATTAGCATAACTCAAAATCAGAAAGCATACACGACAGAGGAAGTGTTACTATTATTGTCCTCCTTCCACAATTAAGGAAATTGAACTCTGGAGATGTTAAGCGTCCTGCAAAATTAATAAACAAAATTCTCTAAACTAGAAAACAATCTAGTGTGTTTACTCAGGGTCCATATATTTTCCTTCTGTATACTTTTGATTATGTTCCTAGAGTGTTATAAAAGAAGAAAAGCCACTGCATATGTAGCTAATGGTAATAAATTATATTTAACTCTGAGGAAAAACAACCTTCTGCTCACTTCTCACTTCCTTCACAAGAGTCAGAGCATTTCAGAAACTATTTCTTATAAATAAAATACAATGAAATACAAGGTGTAGTAAATTACCATGGTAGACTTTACCCTTAAGGGTTTTCATCACTAAACACTCTTTTGGAGAGATTTATATATCTGTATTACATACTTGCTCCCAGCTAAAAATTGGCCTACAACTTCTCAGCTCAATTATTATTTGATTTTTCTTTCTAACGTCTTTCATTGAATGAAAACATTTATTACAGTGAATATGTTGGAAAATCTATAGTGTAGTCTTTCCTGCACTTCTTAATTATTATCTCCTTCAGGCATTGCTGCTTTTGGACATTATTTTTCAGGAATTTATTACTTTTAGTGACACCTTCAAGGCTAGATACATTATCATAAAATAGCAATGTACATGTATGATAATTTCATTGGAGTCCTACCTTTCTAATAGTGAATTTTTCTTTTTCTTTTTATTTCCTGAATTATGCTTCCTTTTAAATTATCATTTGTTATGATGCATGAAGAGTAGAAATAAGTAATAAACCTATAACAAAATAATCCAAATTGCAAATGGACTGACTCAATGAGAATTAACAAAAAAATCAAAAAGTTAAAAAACCAACAATGACAATATTTTCACCATGGAAATTTGAGCTGCACTAATCAGGGTTTTTTTTTAAAGTGTATAATGTTAAAACATTTAACAACATACCAACGTTTAATAAAACTCTTGCTTTGCTCAAAGGACAGGAGAAAGGAGTGGGCAATTTCTTTAATGATTTTAGTAGTAACTGTGTCTCCACAGTTTCTCAGGAGCCTGAGTTCTATACCTGCTCTCAATGTTTCCTCTTACTTTCTGACCTGTCATGTGAGACTAAATGACACACACAAAAGGAAACCAATACCATTGACTCCTTGAGAGAACTGTAGTAATGTAAAGAGTCAAAATGCACAGTATTTTAAAAATAATATAAGCAGCACCACTAATAAAAGTAATTCAAGAATTCCAGTGGTCAAAAAAGCAATGAATTATTTGGGGAATGTGCAATTTTGCTAACTTTCTTCAGGTTTTCCATTGGTTTATAAACTAAATTAATTACTCCCATTTATCTAGATAATATAAAAATATGTACATAAAGATTTTTAGTCAATTAAGCTTAACATTTTGGTTTAAAAATAACATTTGACTCTCAAATCACTATTCTGAATGTGTTATGTAATCCATGATAACAGTCAAATTTGTTAGTTAAAAAATAAATCTACAAAGTTGATATGTTAGTATATATAAACATTAAACATAAATAGACATTTCTCTTTTAACTGTCGCTAAACAATGACACAGCAATGTGGAGAAACAAACATATAATATTAAATTTATGTATAAATTGCATATATTGCCAATACAACAATTTTGTCACAAACTCTTAAAAGAAAATAGATGCAAAAGTTCCAAATGGTAGGTTGAATATATTTTATCCTTAGTTCATCTGCATAAAGATGCAACTATGTAATTTTCATACTTAGATAATGTATACTTTCATTCATTTGATAAATATTTATTTAACACATGGCACGAGCCACTGATTGTACTATTCTCTGGAATTATAGAAGTAAAAAATCCCTACCTTCTCTGCAACTAGCATTTACATTCTACTGATTATGCATTCTAGACTACCATTTCATAAATGAGAACTATTAAGTCTCCGAGAGTAAAGGGTTAGCCGTTATCTCTATTTTATTGAAGACTGTAATTCTCCTTCAATTTTGCTTTTAAAATTTGAATAATGAATAATTTTCATCTGGCTTGATTGTCATATTTCAAAAATGTTAATCATCTTTGAGATTTTTATTTAATTTTTCTAAACTTTGTCAGAGTCATAGGGTTGGTGATTATAGCATAAAATCTGAGGATAAAAATTATCCATATTAACCTTTTATTACTTTAGATTTTGTGATGATATGAATTTTGCAAATCTTCACAAGAACTTTCATCAGGGACAAAACAGATCGAAAACTAAACAAACAAAGATTTCTTCGTCCATATTATTCATATTAAGGAAGATTTCTTAAGATAACCTGAAAATATAAAATGTTTATACTACCTATAAAACTAACTAATACAGTTTCAGGATATAAATTTCCCCAATTTAGCTGATGGTGATAATTCCCTGGGTTTCAAGAGTCACCTAAAATCTAATTAATTAAATTCTCTGTTTAGAAAACTGTATCAGTAAAATACCACATTGTGGAGAAACCACTAATCTAGAATGTAACTCTTAAACTTCACATTCAGGATTGTAACACCCAAAATCTTCCTAATTCAAAATCAATTATTTCCCTTTCCTTCCTTTTTTACCAGGCTATTAAAATGAAGAATACATAGCTTGCCCAGGTAATCTGATTACCCATGCATTTAATCTGATTCTCATAATCCACTATCTGTAATACTAGTGTCTAAAACTGCTTTTATTTTTCTTTGGTAGTTTTATTAAAGTTTTTCCTCTTTTAAAATGTTTTTTTGGGGGTGAGAAACAAGTTTATGTGAAGACTAAACACAAAAGTAACAAAAAAAAAATCAAACAGACACTAGAAAGTTACACTTGAAAGAAATGTTAAGGAAAAATATTTGGTTCATATTTTGATCAATCCATCAAAAGAATTGAAGAAAGAACTCACTTTGGAACCAAACAGAAATATTAATTTTTATGTTTGCATTAAATTGCTTTTCAGTACTATTTTAATGTGTCTGAATAGAGATGCAGTGTGGTAATTTATCATATCATTCCATTGTTCACGTACATGTTCAATTATACCCAGACTGACGGGAACGGTTGCAAATATTAGTAGTTGCATGAGTTATTCTAACTGATTTGTAAGTGGGTTTCATATATCCCATTTCCTTGATTGCTACTGCTCACCTCTTGTAGAAATCATAAATGCTCGGTTGCCTATTAGCTCTCTGATTATTTTGTGCCTCATCTGAATTCCTTGATTGCTTTCTCACCATTTTTTTTGTACTAAATTTCTGACATAGGTAATGGGCTGTCACGAGCAAGTTTGTTTATGTTCTTAAGATATATTTTAATGATTTGTTACAAATAGGCTGCTTTTCTTGGTAAAGGAACTCAGGGATCATTATATTTTTGAAAATATAATTATCATAATAATTTACTGTGTATCAGGACCTGTAATGAACTCAATCAAACTCAATCAATATATCATTACATTAAAATTTGATGTATCCTCCAAACACTTATATATTGAAGTCAGAGATGAGGCCTAGAGAGACGCCTGGGTCATGAGGTTGCTGACATTATTTATGGACTAATCCATTGATAAGTGCATGGCTGACTAGGCTTAGAGGGATTGCGACCCCGGAGAAGGTGGAGGGACACTTACAGTGAGCCTTTGACTTGTGTCCCCAGCTAGTTTCTCTCTCTTGAAGTTTCTCTCTTTCTCCTCCACTCTCTCACTGCTTCTAGCTACCATGCAGTGAGGGGTTTTTCCTCTGTCTTGCTGTTTGGTCATGAAGTTTCTGCCTTGAATATAGCCTATCATGGACTGAAGCCTTTGGAACTACGAGTAAAATAAATCCTCCTTTAATCAGCTCATGCCAAATATTTGATTTTAACAACAGAAGATGACTAGTACTGATGTTTTCCCAAAGATTTTATTTCTTATGTTTGATAGATAAATTCTTATATAAGTTGCACTTTATTGTACAACAAGCTAATGGACATACCGTATTAGTTTAGGACAACTGTCAAGAAAACCCAGAAGTTTCTTTCCAATCTCATATCTAAAACTATTGTACATTCTAATCCACAACCACCTCAGCAAGCACTATTATTTTTAGTTATATTTTATGAGCAAAATTAGTAACCAAAATCCAAGAAGTGATGGATCTTGCTTTGTCACTAATGACTCATTAGAGTTTAGAATTGTTCTTAGCTAGAATTAATAAATGTTCATGAATTATGAATCCTTAGTTACAGGAGTTCAGTGGTATCACAGATGCAAGTTTGTATTTAGTTTGGATTTCTCTATGGGCATATACTAACTCAAACATGATCAATGAAATGTGGAATCATAGAATAAATGTTTCGTGTTGTTATTTCCAAACTGCTTCCAGCACATATGAACAGATGTCAACTTACTGTCTAGTGCTCTAAATGTGTTAACTGGTTGAAAAAGCTTCATATGAGGAAACTGGGTCATGGATTGATTAAATAATTTGTTCATAGTAATAAAAAAGGCAAGAGGTAGAGCCAATGCTAAAAATCCAAGTTATACTAATTCTTGTGAGGTCATACTTTATATTTAATAAATACTAAGTAAAAATTCATTTAATAATTTCAATTTGATGCTTAATACCTTTATTTTTTACTTAAGGAAAACTTTTTGTAGCTACAGGATAAACAAAATAATATATACAAGCATACATTTTAAAATGGAGGCTTACAAGATGTATAATTTGCAAACAAACTTAACTAATGTTCCATTTTTGCTTATAGTTGATAAAATTTCGACTTCATTAATTTTTTTCAGTTTTAAATGCACTTGTTTTCTAACTTGGATCTTTAGTTCTAATTTTTTAAAAAATCAATTTGTTAATCTTCCAAGAGCAACTCTGAGAAACACTAAGAAAAAAAACCTTTCAGAGTATTGATGGAATAGTTGGTATGATGTGTTCTTCCCAAGGAGCGATTATTGTTATAAAACTTTTAGCCTTATTTTTTTAATGTGAGCATAATTCAACTTTGTAAGATTTGTACGTGTGCATAGGGGAGCACAGGGCTCTGCCCTGGGGTGTACAGCCCCTTTCAACAACGCTGAAGAAGAAGCTGCCTTGTGTCTGCGCCTGCACATTCCTACAAATTCTCAGGGTCCTTTGGGCTGTGGCTGAGGATATAAACCATGCAGGAAACAATGTCTAGTCAAGTTAAGACTTAACTTTGAACTACAGGGCCCTGGAGGTTAGCTCAGCTGCACAAGCACCTGCCTGGCAGGTGTGGGGTGAGTTCGATCCCCATATCAAAAAATAAAATAAAATGAATAGATAAATAAATAAATTTAAATTGCAAACTTCAAAAAAAGATGTAGGTGTAATTAAAACATCACATTCTGTATCAGATGTACTTCAATTTAGTTGAAAATCATAATGCAACCAGAAGGATGATGCATGAGATTAATGTATTGCTAATGTTCTTCCTATGGTTCATCCCATAATAAAAATGAGAAAACTGCTCACGCTGAACAAAAAAAAGCAAAACTAGATTGTCATAACTATTGTCAAACGAAAAAAGAAAACGAAAACTTCCTGAAAGTACAGTTTCTTTCTCAATGCTAGCAACGGAACTGCCCACAAAGTAAGGTACGCATTAAAGTGTCAGCAGGAAAGTGAGGAACAAAGTCTTCCCTGGAATGTTGTCCAAAACACTCAGAGGGACCAAAGTTTAAAAGCTTCAGGGGTGGATAACAGATGTAAAACACTGTGGGTTTTAGAAATCGTGTGTGTGTGTGTGTGTGCGCACGTGTGCAAACTGGCCTGTGTGTTTTTGATAAACGTTTCATGGTCAGTAGAATTACTAAGTGCTTGACACAAAGATTTTCTTTGGCACTTGCATGTTGAGCTAAAGACAATAATGTAGTTGAAAGATTCTTTGAAAGCTTTTCTTGCAATTACTCTCATTCTGTTTCTTGTATTTGGGCAAGTTACCCAAGCATAGCAGAAACTGTTGCATGATTCAGTTTTCAACTTGAAGTGTTAACTAAAGGTACTTCAAACTTTATTTTCTTTGGTAAGCCATTCAGAAATACTAATTCTAAAACATCTGCACTCTCAATTCTGAATGAAAGCCAGGATTTAAAGAATATTTTGAGAAATTCTGACACCAGTCTTCTTAAATAAAATGTTCCAATTTGTGTGATATATAGATTACACAGGACAGATATCTACAACCTCTTAGTTCATTCTATTTCTGAAAGGATTAATTATTGTAATATACCATAAATTTTTTTATATATCACACAAACTAAAATAACCCTACATGACTAGCAAAATAATCAAGTGTAATGAATATAATTTATATTGTACTATATGAGCAAATATTGTATGCATAAATGATGGGAGCAATTCTATGTAGATGTAAATGCAAATTCAATTTAAAGTAACAGAGATGAAAGCAAACCTATATTTATGCTGGAAATGAAAAAAATTTAAACATTATCTACATTAATGTCATGAGCATAAGTTTAGCTAAGAGAAAATCAAGAAAATACTAATACACAAGTTAAAGAATATTCACAACAGTAAATAACTTCATGTTTCTTCCTCTCAAAAAATTTTTTACATATGGCAACCAAAAGTTATTGCTATTCATGTAATAGGGAATAAAATAATCTATTATAACACGTTCTACCTGTGAAGACCTGAACTGAACTGCAGAGAGCTGTGTTGTACCAGAGAAGCTGAATAAAACATCAAATTCAAATGGAAAGAAGAGTGAAGCATTTCATCACTGCCATGCCATAGGCAAGAGACCAAAAGGGGAGAAGCTCTTCCACCACAAGTCATTCCATTTCCTTCACAGAAAGACCGAGAGGGTGCAAAGGGTTTGTGCACTTTGGGTTCAGTAATGAAGGAGCTCAGAAAAACAGCCTCTTCCTATTTTAAGGATGCAGGAGCACTAAGAGGAAAATGTGCTAAATATTGAAGTAGAGCAGAGAAAATATCTTTAGGGTGCCCCCCATTAATCCCACAGCAAGATTAGGACAGGCACACGGGGAAGACCTTTTCAAAGCCTCCAATTAAGAGGTCCAGAATAGAGACAGTTTGGCTAGAAAAACAGAAAACATACAATGGTAGGATACTCATGCCTAAATTCTTGAGTCTAACTTTTTCAGAGACTGCACCCCAGTTGCTGCCTCCCTGTCTGGTGAGGGAAGAGATTTGGGTGCCACTGTGCGAGCTTTCCTGATACCTACAGTGGACCAAGAAAACCCACACCAAACCAAAACCTATGGAGCTTTCGACCTGTGGCCAAACTGTCCTTGAGAATCTAAATAATAGTTTTTGCATGAAAACTATATTTATTTTAATCCTTATGTTTATTTCACTTGTTACAATATAAGTAATGTCTCATCAAAATAAATTGACAGAAAATATACTCTTGAGGTTAAAAATTAAGGCTAAAAATATGGATTGGTATGTAACTAGTCATATTTTACAAATATTTCTCACTGGAGGTTAACATGATAAAAGATACAAAAATTACCCATAAACACCAAAGTGATTAAGTCAGAATAGTGTGACTGCTTTTATAGATTATTCAACCAAAAATTTTCTCTGTGAATAAGACTTCAGAGATAAAAAATAAATTGAAGACTAAAATATTACTAAGTTTTACTCAGTATTACATTTATATCATTGCCATTTCATTAACTTAATCAATAAAAATAAACATAGAAGTCACTGCCACAGTGATAATTAGGTAATGATTAAAAATGATAGATTTTGGTTAGAAAACCAAAGATTAAGCTTTCAGAAAATAGCATTTAATGCTTTTATAAAAATGAAAACACTGGGCAGCACAAAAATGAACACTTGGTGATTGTGTTGTTTATGGGAGAAGGATTATGAAATGACAGAAGGAAAAATTTGAAAAACTTCAATTTTAGCTAGAAAACACAGAGAAGTCCTGATAAATATTTTATGTAAGGAAGTGATATACATTTTTACTAAAATTATTCATATACCATAAAGTTATTCTTAAAAAGTACAAATTAGTGATTTTTTAATATATTCATAGAATTGTGTAACCATCACCAGCTGCTTCTTTTTAGAAACTTGTCTTTCCTATGAAAGTCTTATTTTAAGAAAGTTAATCCTGTAGCAGAATACTTGGGAGAAAAAAAATTAAAGCAGATGTCTCCAGAGTGATAGAAACTCAGCTGAATGAGACTTGACGGAATTGACCATGAAATGCAAGGAGAGGCTGCAAACTCATGGAAGGAGCAGAAATATATTAGGGTTTCAGGATCAACTTCCTCAAAGTCCTCACTTCTGTTCACTGAGTTAAATCCTTTTTGTGTCATTGCTGTGCTATGGTTTCCTTCACTAGGCAGGAATAGCCTCACAACCAGGGCACGCATTTCCTACTTCCAATTTCAGTAGAAAAAAGACATATCATTATCTTTGCTATGCTTTAAAAAAAATCAGAGAGAAGATGCACTAGCAATGACGGGACCACCTGTGGGTGTAGGATGGGAATGGGAAGACATCATGTAAGAAAATGGCAAAATTCGCAAAACTTTCATGATTGAAGTGAGGAAGGAAAACATTCCCAAAGTAGGATGTCACTAGTTGAGTGGAGCTACATTTCTGGGGGCAAAGACTTCGAACATCAACTCAGAGGAGGAAAAATAAGTAGTGAATAACTCAGATGCAATAATAAACCAATCATGTAATGAAGTCCTGTCATTAAGAAATGTGCACAGATCCACAAAACACCATATTTATTGTTGTCTGTCAGAATCCTTTGTTTATTTGGGGTTTTCAGATTTTCTTGGGAAGAAATTGTTAGTAATTAATTTCTGCAGTAAAGAAAATCCTTCCCTTAATGAGTCCCCTGCCAGAAAAACTTTTTTTTTTTTAATTTTCATAAGCAAAACAAGAAAAAAGGGATAGAAATGATACAGAATTTGAAAAAACTAGGAAATTAGCACTAGTTAATATATTGCATATTGTTATCTTAGAAGTAGTTGTTCAGATTACAAGATCTAAGAATAAAAAGTGATCAATCAATCAATGACAACATAAACAGTTCCCTTTGATGAACTAACAGAGATTAGTAGTATAGTTATCTATCTTGCAAACATATACATACATACACTTATATATGTAGACCTACATACATATAATCTTTTCCTTTCTTCCTTTTCTCCTTTCCTTTATGCCAGTTGTTCATTCCTTTTTGAGCATTTTTTTCTTTTCATTATTACAATATCTATTGTATATTTTGGGTCTTTTTACTCCATGTTTATAACAGCACAATTTGTAATAGCTAAATCTTGGAAACAGCTCAAATGCCCATCAACCACAGAATGAATAAAAAATATGTGGTGTTTTTATACAATGGAATATTTCCTAGCTACAAAAAAGGTAATATTGAGGTTTTATAGGTAAATAGAGGCAACTTGAGACAATACTCATAAGTGAAATAAATCAAACTCACATTTATAAATATCATATGGTCTAATGTAAAATAAATAATAAAAAATAAAAAGCAGGAGAACGTTTTTAAGTTGAGTTCCTTATTAAGTCTAAGAAAGTGAATCTTATATAGCTTTGATACAAAGATACAATATAAAGCATAAAAAAGCAAACACATACAAAAGTACAGCCAGTTCCCAGGTGTACTGAATTACTGTGCACTGTCACACTGCTTCAGTAAGTATACAGCAGCAGGACTACCACAAGACCCCTGCATTTACGTGAGCTACCTGCAATTTATTTGCAACTGGAATGCTCCTAAACGGGGGACCTATTGTAGCGAAAGAAGCTTTGAACCCTGAGTATAGTACTGTGATTAACTCCTAAGGCCTTTTTCTTTGTAATTTTTGATGGGTACCTATTGTGGAGTTCAGTTACAGTTTAGATCTAAAAGTCTCGTGTGCTTGGAAGGTGAATGGACACAGGGTGAATTATACTTATCAGTGGACCCATCCACTGAGCTCAGCAGTGCCATGTGGCTCAGGAGGTATGGAATGATTAGAGGTAGAGCGCTCGGGCTGTGACCCGTTTGAGTACATTCTTATCCTGTTTGTCCCTCTGTCTTTCCTTTCTGGCTGCCATGGGTAGAACTTGATTTTTCAAACCGCTTTATCATCCTCCTCTTGCCTTAAATTAGGCCTATCATGAACTAAAAGCATGAGCCAAATAAAACCTCTCCCTCTTTGAACGTTGGGCATTATTTTCTCAGACACGAGAAAACCATTAAGTCAAGTCCTACACTTGCATATTGTGTAATATTTAAGTCAAGTAGAACATATGTAACTCTTCACACATTTGTCATTTCTTCATGGTGAAAACTTAAAATCTTTTCTTCTAGATTTTTGAAACAGCCCGTTCTCATTATCTGTGTCACACCACCGTACTTCGACACTTACATAACTGTGACTTCTGCAGCATTGATCACCTATTAGTAATCTCTTCCGTAACCCCTCCAGTCATGGTCATCTGTTACCATTCTACTCTCCAATTCTCCGAGGTCAGCCTCTGTAGATTCGGTGAATCACCATAGGACTGAAGTCATGAGTAGTATTTGTATTTTGATGCCAAATCTATATATTTAACTTAATGATTTCAGATTTTTTTTAAAAAATGTGATAATTCAGACTGTATGAATTTAGAATTTCAGTTCAAAACAATTGAAACAGACAGTACGTATGAGTGAACACTAATGTCAATTGTGGCACAGAAAACACAAAATTAATGATATAAAGTTGCATATAAATAAGAGTCTGTGCACGAACATTAAATATTTGTAGCAAATAATGTCAAAATCTGCAAGTTAAATAGTTGCTTCTGAATTGGGATGAATTAATTAGAGATAGGGAGATACTCAGTTTAACATGTATTTACCAGTCATAGAAAACTTAGGAAACAGCATGAGATTTTTCCACAATCAAATCTTAAAATAATTTCCCAGGAATTTAAATGTAGTATTTTAGTCATAGTTTTTATCACTCTTCATATGTGAAATGTGGTGTTGTTACATCTATTACATTTCTTTTGAAAAATCTATATTACATTGTAATCTAAAAGACTGTGGGGAGATTGGGATAGCTTGCAATTTGTGCAAAGAATTGGACTTCCAAGCATATTTGACATTAATTACGTTTACTTCCCAAATTTGTAGCACAAAAAACAAAAAATGAGACCTATTTCAATGATTAGTTTTCTGAATGTTATATCTAGCACAAAGTAATAACAGGAAATATTTATAAATGGGATCTAATAGAATGAATTGATGCAAATTACATGTAAATGTCAGATCTCTAATGGAGCAATTTGACTGCCTTTTTAGAATACTGTAAGATACTTTTAGAATACTATAGGCACTATCGTATCTATAAATGAAATCTCACAGACAAAAAAACCAATATGTGTGCAGTTTATAAATACTAAATCTCAATCAGTGTTCACGTTTCACGTCGTTATTTAATAAATAAAAATGAAACCAGAAATACTTGCCACTTTAAACATTCTCTGCAAAATATTTAGCTTCTTTTCTCAAATCCTCAATTTACTCTGAGCATTTAAAAATAACAATTTATGCATTCTGTTGCTTGGGAAAATATGCTATTATAATTCAGTCTTGTTAAGTTTGTGTTCACAAGCATTGCTATTTATGTCAAATTTACTTGTTTCCTTAGCACTTTTACATTTAAATAAAAAACAAATAGCTCCTTTTATCTGCTTATTTAAATTTTTATCTATGTAATGCCAAAATATAAAAATTTAACACTTTTGAATTGATGCAGGCTGCTTCCAAGTGAAAAATACGCACATGAGGGGCGATGCAATTTATTCTCAGTTTAAAGAGTTTAAGAGGAGAGTAGCTGCGATATGCTACTGTTCCATTTAGATCCAAAACCGCAATCGGATGGTGTAACGAAGAGCATCCATCACTGTTACACAGTGATCTGGGCAGTCTCTTGCTTAGGACACACACTCTGGTACTCTTTAAAATAGGGATGTTTTCCTGAAGAGGTCTTTAAAAAAGCACTCCCATTTTTAAAATCTATCCTTGCTTAAAGAATACATCAGTATCATGCAAATTTGACTCTTTTCTACTGCGGATTTCCTTTCCAGTTGAAGCACTGCTACAGGGACTAAAACAGCGATGCCAGAATTCAAAGTACAGACCCTGCAACATGAGGATATTATTTTTTTAAAAGATAAACATCTTGACCTATAAGTTTCTGAGTTGGATAATTTTCGATACACCATAAAAACATACTTTCCCAAAAGTTAAAATACAAAAAAAAAAAGAAGGAAATTTGAATACTCCACATGAAATGGCACTATTTTCTCAAATGCACCATAATATCATAATTAAGTTCTGTGAATTAGGAATGAGAATGGCAATCATGACAATCATGTTGGCTATGATTATGGCAAATCATATAATCCAGATCCATATATTTATTGATTTATTTTTTCTGGATATTTTAACATTTGGATACCCTCACTTTGAGCTACAGCTACAGAATGTCATAATCTATTCAGGTTTATGCAATTATATATAATCCCAACCTTACTTTAGAGTTAATAATAAATCAGAGTTCCATGCTCTCTGTGCACTACAATTCCTTTAGAAGTCCTAGCTGAAAAAAAAAAAAAGGCTCTAATCAGCTTAGTTGACTTAGATGTTTTTTAAAAAGGCAAAAGGCCAAGAGGGTTTTATGAACCTGTTACGTATCCATCTCTAAACGTTTCCGAAATGCTCTGCTCTTACATATAAAAAGAAGTCACTTTGGTTGCACTTTGGAAGCAAGGCATTAAAATGTACAGCTTGTATGCCTTTTGTTTAATGGGCTGTCAGGAGTCCAGGCAGCAGCAGTACAAAGCTGGGGATGTCTTTAATCTTCAAAGAAAAAAAACAGTAAAATGAATAAATTCAGCTATTAGCTTGCAGGCAAAAACAAATGAAAGGAGAAGGTGAAAGCCAACAGTATTAGAGTTACTTAGTTTTCTCATTAGAAATGTGGAATTATATTATCATTGTATAATATATATTGTATATATAATATATGGCAACTTTATTTAAATACATCATTTTCTAAGAAAGAATCATATACTAAAGTAAATTATTATTATCTTCACAACTGCTTATAAAATACAGAAAACCTAGTAAAATAATTATTTGGAGCATATAACATCAAGATTTAAGAACCTGATTTGTACTTATGAAAAAATTTAATGCTGTAACTTACAAGACTCTTACATAGTTTTGGTAAAGTCATAAAAAGATCAATAATTATATCAAAGACAACTTAGACATTTCATTGCGATAGAAATTACTGGATTCTAGTTTTCAGAGTCATTTTGATCTGCACTATTGATTCAATGATTATCCTAATTTCCTAAAATCATACCTATTTCTAGTCAATGGTTTCATTAGATTCTACATATATACTTGTGATTACATTAACTGTTCATGAATTTCAAAATAAAACTCATTTTTGGTCAGTGTGCTAACATGAACTACTTTTCTATTGAAGTTCTTGAACTATTTTAATCTTTTAAAAATTCTGCTCAGCATTTAACACTGATACTTCTCTGTCACAGTAAATGTGTGTTTGCTAAAAGTAGTTTAATGTATTTTTTTAAAAAAATGTATTAAATAAATGATATGCTGAGATATTAGTCCATCCCTTTACTTGGCAACTCCTTTCTCTAGTTAAGTTTACACTGCGAGATACAGTTTCTTTCAACATATTTAATACATGTTTAATAACTTCCTCATCACTTCTTTACAGATTTTCAAACATAGGTAACTAGACGTCTTTTGGCCAAGCTAAAACTTCTGCTCTTGCCCTCAAAATCCTCACACAACCTGCAACACATACACACACACACACACACACACACACACACTTGCATATACATGGACTTTTTATTCCCTATTCATCTAGTCCAGTACATCATGTTGCCTTTGCCTTAATCTCATCAGTGACTACACAATTGTTTACATTTGTAATTCTTTAACTGTGCTGCATCTATAAAATATATACAACATGTGATAATTTTATTATGTTGAAATAAAATAGAAATGCATTGGATGAGGTTTTTGAATGAATATAATGAATAACTGTTCAGTTTGAAACATTAAGTTTTTCAATATCTATTATGAGTATGTATTGAACAAAGAGTTAATATATGTTTCTTGATATATAAACTTTTATATTAATGTTCAAGTAATTGTTACTTCTCTCTTAAAAATGCTTTCAAGTTCCCCATTCTTACAAAATTCAAATAACTTACCAAAGTATTCACCATTATAGTTTTTCTGAAATGACAAGCAGTTTTTCTTTTCCTATTCCCCTTAGCAGATAAAGTTATAACTAAATAACTATAGGGCAGTACAGATTAAATGTAGACACTGATTAAAAGTACAAATCCTTCTTGTCTTCCCTATATAAAACCCAAGATGTAAACATATTTTATTTATGTTTAAGCAATATATCAAAATGATAAAAGAAAAATACAGATACCAAAATTCAAGCAACAAAATAATATATAACAATTCAGAATTTAAAGCCTACTTTTGGGCTATTCCCTTACTACACAATTCTCTTCTCTAGAGACTATTATTAGAACTTTCCTTAAGTTAACTTACAGACCAGGAACTATATGTTTACAAGATATATGCATACAGACATAGTAATGTTTTATTTGGAAATTTTCTTTCACTTGAG
This sequence comes from Hydrochoerus hydrochaeris, assembly GCA_004027455.1. Classification (NCBI taxonomy): domain Eukaryota; kingdom Metazoa; phylum Chordata; class Mammalia; order Rodentia; family Hydrochaeridae; genus Hydrochoerus; species Hydrochoerus hydrochaeris. Next base: position 113,852 of record PVLA01000659.1, read on the forward strand.
CAAATATGATTTTATACTATGAATTTCTATGTTATTACTGCCCATATATTTTTCTCTAACTGTTCTAAAGTGTTTCTTACATATTTTATTGATTCCAGAGCATACTTTATTGATTCCAGAGCATACTTTATTGATTCATTTCTTTATTTATGAACATTTAATATTTTATAACAAACAGGAATTTTTTAATTCAGCAATAACTTGAAAAATTTGAAACTACATGGTCAAATACTTAAACATTCCTAAATAACTGTGCAATCTTCCCCAATTTTATTTTTGCATCCTACATGTTGTAGTCATGAGTTATACAGAGAACAATTAGAATAAGGACATGGAGTTTACAATATTATTTTTATGATGTCACCTAAGCTTAACACAAGAAAATGCAGGAAATCTATCCACATCACTACAGACATAGAATATTTAGACAAGGGCCTGAATCCCACAGCAATGTTCCACATGAGTCCAGATAAAGACCCAGTGCTCACAACAATGCCTCCCACGAGTCCAACTAGAGGTCCAGAGCCCACAAGAAGGACTCACTCCAGTCTCTTCTACGGATCTGTGCTGGGAAGGCCCAAAGGTTAGTGGTGGAACCCAGAAAGTCTATGCCAGCAGGGTAAAGGAGCTGTGCTGGTAGGTTGAGTGTTCTACGCTGGAGCCGAGAAGTCACACTCACAACAAAGACCAGGGCTGTCCTGAAAAGCACCACAGCCACCCTCAGTGACACAGAGGCCCCAGCTCCTCCTCTGACAAGCACAGTTGAGAACATGCCAGGGAGCCAGCATGACAAGTTCGTCCTGGAGACCAAGCAGCACATATCTTCGCCTCCGGAGCCAGGAAACAATGCTCGATGTGAGGACAAGAGATTCTCCAGGAGAACCAATGGCTCAAACAGCAACTGGTGTAAGAACCCACAACGCCTCAATATCTTAATGCAACTAACGTGAATAACTTCTTCTCCACATCTCCACTTACACTGGCAACTTTCCTCAGGTGGACCATCTACGCTCAGCACCATGCTGATGTAATCCAGCTGGCATTAAGTTGACCACCAGTTTTCAATCCATAACACTACATCTTACAAAGTAATTTAAACACCTCTCTCTTCCATCTATTATATATTTATACATTTATATAGTATACGAGTATCTTCCTTGTTAGTTACTAAGCTTCAAAAGTTATATCTATTTTTAGGAAATGTATACTTGATTCAATGATAAATGAATAAATGAATTTTTTCATCTTCAAGTTGTCATTGTACAACTATGAAATTATTTGATTTACTCTCTCCTCCTTCCATAACTAAGATTATTAAAATTAATCATTCCTATCACACTTTTTTTTACTTTTCCCTTTATGTTTTCCTTTTGAATTCTTATAATTCACTTATATCATTTATTTTTTCAGAACCAACTGAGCTAAATGTTTTAGCAAGTAGGATGGTTCAGATCTGTAAATCTTTTAACTTCATAATCTAAAATTAAACAGACAAAGAATCGAACATTTATTTATGCACAGACGTTACAGTAGCATTTTATTTTATCCTTACCACATTATGCAGAACCTTGAATATTAACATTTTTGTTGTGTATTCCTAGTCTAGTTTTATTATGTTTGTATGTAACATTAAGATTAACAATGTTATTACACAGATGATGTGTTCAGGTTTTAACTTTAAAAAGATAACTTTGGCGTTCTTATAAAAATCATTGAAATAAGTAAATGTAAACAACAGTGCACCAATACATGAGAAATGAGAAGACTGGCATCCTGGATAGAAGCAGAGATACAATGGTGTTAAGGAGAAATGCTTACACACAGGAGTGAAACTGGCAAGATTTTATATGAGGTTAATTATACAAAGATTAAATACACAAATGAGGTTTAATACAAAGGAAAGAGAATTGGTGACAATAGGCTGTATCCTTTATTTAGATTTCAATATCTGCACAAAGGAAACAGCAAATATGTCTTTGAAAAAGGCCACTAACCCACATACTTATGTAGGTTTTGTATGTCTTTGAGCTGGCCAAATTTGTAGATGCAAAGGTCTTGGATACTCTGGTCTGAAATTGTGTAAGTTCTCATATACTTAAGAATGGCTGAAAGATCAAAATTCAAGAAGTAAGAAAAATAGAGTAAAAAGTAGTAATGAATGAAGAAAGAATATTAACATTATGAACAAAATTAGATATGTAATTTTATCTACAGTTCTCTCTGATCTTACCAGATGAGCAATTATGAATTTCATATAGAAGCATGGAAAGAAAGTTAAATAGCTGGTCTAAATTTTTGACAATAGAAACTTGTTGGTATTTATTTTTATTTCTTGTGTTTTCAAAATTAGGTTTATCCTGGTAGACAGTCTGTCCCTTACTTTATTGCATTACGTCAATGTGATAAGTTCATGATAACGAAGAACATTTTCCATCTATGGTGCAATGGTGGGATGCAAGAAGCTGAGAGAATTACAGTTACGATTTTATCTAGAGATGTGTGAATGATGCCATTTATGTGTTAACTTTTATTCAAGAAAAGAACAAAAATAAAACCAATCTTTATTTTTGCTCCCCTGTATAGAGTAGTTCAAAGATAGGCCTAGTTAAAGCAGAGCTTTGGTACTTACTCTGAGTTAGCAGAATGGCATTTCTATAGGAAAATAAACTGTGCTTTCACTTGATATTTATGAATCCTGTCTCACAGTACCATCACACTCTTGCATTAGATCATAATGCAAAAACATATATGCTACAAACTCCCAAACAGATTGACAAAAACCTAGAAAATAAATACTAGCTTTTAATACCATGGAGTTTTCCGAACTGTGCTCTTCAAGTGTTGCCCAAGTTCAAATTTAAATCAGTCCTTCAGAGCATGTAGGCCTACTCTTTAAAATAAGAAAAAAAACAAAAACAATTTGTTCATTTACAGCTTTATTGTTTTTAACTTTTAAAGTATTTTTGGTTATCTGTATTTTGTTTGAAAAGAAAGTATTTCCTTTTTTAATAGGTAAATTAATTTGAAATTTACATAGAAAATGATTCCAATAAGCTTTCTTCAAAGAAATAGGTTTGTGGGGGGAAAAATGTGCCTTGTTTTTGAAAAAAAATATGTATTTTCCTTAAAGTGTTTAAATACATATGCACATATGGTGTATATGACATCTACTAAATATCTTACTTGAGAATGTAAAATCTCTGGGAAAGAACATCTTAGCTGTAGTCCATAATGTTCTGATTGCAGCTTGGGTTAAGGCTTTAGTGATTTGAATTTAAAAGCACACATTTGAGATCCATAAGTGAAATTCTAGAGCTGAATATGGGTAAGAATAATAGGCCATAATAATTAAAATAAGAATGTATCCTTGGAATAAAACAGGAACAAGTCAATCAATTTTGCTTTATGTCTCCCTGGCTGTCTAAATATGACACTCAGGAGTCAGTCTTTTTGAAGAAGTCTGTGAATTTGAAGAATTAGAATTTTAGAGGGAGAAAAACCAAGAAACACAAGAGCAAGAACTGAGCAATGAGATTTGCATTTTGCTCAGAATTAAACCATATTAACTTTTTAATCTTCTTCCTGTTTTGCAAAACTCCTTCCTATATCTGCATTTCTTCTTTTTTTAATGGTTACAAAATGCACCCTCAATAGATATTTAAATTCATCTCTTATATTCATAGCAGAAAATACAGAATGAAAATAAGTTGAAAAACTAGAGGAATATAATTTCTAACATCTTGAGTGTTACTGAATGAAGCTTGGATGTAATTTATATTATACTCATTCATTCATTCATTCACTTAGCACCCATTATAAGCAAGCTTGATTCTATTTTTTGTTGTTTTATTTTTTTGGTACCAGGGATCAAACTCACAATCTCACGCTTGCCAAGCAGGTGCTTACACTGCTGAGTTAAATCCCCAGCCCCCTATAAGCTCCATTCTAGATACTCAAGTTAGATCAGTGAGCTCAGCAATTTGTGCGAAAGTTAAACTTAAATTCTAGAATAATGTAGAAAAATTCAGTGTCCTGGTATTTCTTAGATATATTAGATATATACAGGCGATGGTAAATATAGTAATTACTAGAATGATTACAACATTGCCTTCAGTTGACTTCATCTAGCAGCGTCTTTCTGCATCCATGAAATGTTAGAATTCATCAGTGCAAATGATTGTCACAAGCAATGAAAGAATTTATGTAATTCAACAAATATATATTGGATCCCACATATTGCCCTAAAAGCAGTGTTCCAGTATACTATAATATCCAATAACTGTTTTTGGAAAACTGTAAACCTTATCTAAGTTATTACTTTAGATACCTCTGGACTTTTTAAAAATTATTTTCATCCACATTCACTCACTTTCATTTGCATTCACAGTCAAACAAGCAGTGTCTAGTCCTTCCTATATGGGACAGATGGTATGATGCAGAGGACAGGAGAAAATAATTTGGCTGTGTATGTTCTTTGGTTCTTTTGGAAGTGTATGGAAAGGTCAACATTTCATATTATGCAGATTGAAATGGGAAAGTGACTTCTCATTCCATTATCTTTCTTGTTAAATGTAAAATATTAAAATAATTTCACGTGCCAAAGGAATTTAAGCCAATCAGTGTATATAATAAATACTGAATTTCTGCTCTATGGTATGCATGCCGATAACTTAGAAACTTTTCTTGTAGCAGTTTATAGAGATAGTACGCACCTATAACACTAGCATTCTGGGAGACTGAGACAGAAACATTTCAAATTCAAGATCAGCTTGGATAACTTGGTGAGACCTACCTCAAAATAAAATTTAAAAAGGCCTGGGAATTTAGATTAGTGCAGAGCTTCTGGGTGTTCAATCTAGAGACACAGATGCCCCCAAACACAGATAGAATTTCAAGAATTTGCAAGAAGCAATATATTCTTAAATTATTAATTTCTTCTTAAATGAACCAGATTATATACAAAGATATATCTTTAAAGTTTAGCAATTTCTTTTAGAAAAACTCTAGCATTTGATGTAACTGTGCTTTACTGGTTTCTTTGCAAGAGGCAGGTTGGATTGACGACAGTGATGGAATTTGAGTTCCAAGGTTAAATTGACTGGAGAAAAATAGATTTCAATAATATAAAGCCATTGTTGAAAACAGGTTTTAGCTTAAACCATATGCTCACATTATTGAGTCAAACCTTCTGTATCATAACCCCAGCCCATACCTCTCTCTTCCAAGCTTCTTTTAACATATCTAAAAACATGGTAGCGAGTATATCTAATTCTGAGGGATTTTGTTGTTACTGTTGTATTGTCTTTTAGTTTGATTGGCTACTTTGTTGTTTTTTTGGAGGGGTAGGAGTAACACAGTTAAATGACTTATTACCACATTGCTAGTTAATTTTATAAGTTTTGTTTCCCTTCTTTTGTTTGGAATTCATGGAAATTTCCCACAATCATCTCCAAATTTCATTACTCTGGAGTTATTCACAGCACTATAGAAAGTTGGGCTGAATCTTTAACTCAACTTTTCAAAGCATTCTGTAACTATTTATATGCTTATTCAATCACTCAGAAAAAAAAATCTATTCAGTGCCCACTGAATCAAATGCCAAAATAGAAAATGAGGCAGGAAACACAAAAGGTATTCTCCCTAGCTTTTTTCACAGCTGAGTGCCAGAACTACATAGGTTTACAAAACAATGTGCTTAAGTGTTATGATTATCTTTTTTAAGGAATGTTACTGAGCTGCACTGGAAGAGAAACAGGAATGTTTATCACCACTGTAATGTAACAATTATAAATTAGGTGTGCATAGAAGCAAATTAAGTATTATGTATGTCTGATTAGAAACTCTTCATGTTTTCCACAAAGTGTTGCTTTGGTTACTCTAGTAATGTCTCATTTTTCCCCTTCTCTTCCTTTAATTTTTTTAATTAAAAAATAAATAATTTAGTTCATTGATGCATTTTAGATACAGTGATGACATCTACTATAGGGAATTTGTACCTGTACATGATACACCTTGCTTCTTTTGTTCTCCTTCCTCTCCCCTCCTTTCAACCCTTCTTCTCCTCCTTATTTACAAAAGCTTTCTGTTCATTTTTTCTGTTCATTTTTTCTCCACCCCCATCCTCAGTTCCTTTCCCCATGTGAACATGTTCTTCCTATCTCACAAGAGTGAGGGCTTTGTGAGTTTCGCATTGTATTACCTGAGTCCCCTTCCTTCCCACACTGCATTTCCTCTGGCTAAAGTGGAAGACTAAAGGTAAGGAGCCCTCTGGAGTCTCAGGAGGAGATGGGGAGGGAATGCAAGGGTGGGTGTTGCTCACCTGTGCCGAGGTTTTCTTGTGCAGTGAACAATCTGACTGAAGGCTCTGACGGTGCTGCCTTCAGTCGCACTAAGTACTGGTGACGGTGACAGAAGGATTTCAGGATTCTGTGCTGGCATGAATCCACTACTCTACTCTGTGGGCAAGTGGGTGTGATTTGGATTTTATCCTTGTGCTGTCATTTCTTACTCTCTTGGCATGATTTCTACCTCTAGTCTGCAGTAGAATTAAGTAGGCCCTTATTATTATGCAGTTGGAAACACTGTACAGCTCACTGGGATGAAAGGTTCTAAAATCACAATCTGTTTCTACAAGAAGCAACACCAAGAATTAACAAATAATATCAGATCCAATTAAAAAAACTTCTGCACAGCAAAGGAAAGCACCAACAAAGAGAACAGATAACATAAAAAATGAGAAACAAATATGTCAGCTACTTCTCAGATAAAGGACTAATATCTAGAATATAGAAAGAACTCAAAATATTTAAACCCTCAAATTTGAAGACCCAGTTAAAAATGGGCATCCAAAAAATTACTTCTCAGATAAAGAAATACAAATGGCCAATAATACATGAAAAAATGTTTAACATCACTGATCTGTTTTGCAAATTAAAACAACACTGAGATTTTGTTCCATTCCAGAAAAAAAATGGCTTCCACAGGAAACTAAGCAATGCCAAATGCTGGTGAGAGTGTAGAGAGAAAGGAATCTTTCTACATTGTTGATGCAACTGTAAACTGATATAACTACTGTGGAAATCAGTATGGAGATTCTTCAAAACTAAATAAATAAAAGTAGAAATTCCATTTGACCAAACTATTCCCCTTCTAGGAATCTTCTCAAAAGAGTTCAATATATCATATCAAATGACATACGTGTACCCGAGTTTATAGCAGCACAATGCACAATAGCTAAACCTTGGAAACATTCTATATGTTCAACAAAAGATGAATGAATTTTTAAAATGTGGTATTTGTACACAATGGAGTACTGATCTGCCATAAAAGATGAGTCATTTGTAAGAAAATGGGTGACCCATGAGGCCATAATCTTAAGGGAAGTGACTCCGACACAGAGCTTAAACTTGTTTTCTTATACATAAAAATTGTGTAAATATTATATATTATAAAGTAATGAAAGAGAATAAGAAAAAGAAAAGAACAAAAGGTATTGTAATCCAGCATGGAAAATCTAAAACTTTACCTAGACTTAGTAAAATTGTCTCACATATTTTATATTTTTGGCCTATTAGTCTTGTATCAATCTGTATATATAGTAACTAATTTCATAAAGTATTATAAATTAGTGAATCTGATGCTGGAAAATTGAAATGGGTATTGAGGGAGGGAGAGAAATAAGGCAACTGATATATGTTACGCATATGTACTGATTCCCTACAGTTAATATAGCCATTATCTATTATAAACATACAAATAAAAGTTAAAAAAAATCTAAAGTCTTATTTGCTTCTGTCTTCCTTCCTAGGAGAATTGTTCACCTCATGGCTTTAGCTTTTAGGGTGCTCTCACTGGGTGACTGGAATACCAATTCAAGCTCCGAACTAGTGTTTCTGACTCTGCTAGCCCCTGGGGAAACTGTTGACATGCATACTGAATGCTGCTCTTAAAGTATGCTTGGAAACCACTTGTGATTTCTCTTTCCTAAACTGAAGTGCCATTCAGGCATCTCTCAGACTCCTTTCTCAAGCGAACGTAAATCAAACCTCTTCACAGCAGACAATGCAACTCACTCTTGTTGTCTCTAAGGACATTTCTTCCTGTTTACTATTTTAACTTTATCTCTCTTACCTAAAAACCTTTCAAATCTTATATAGTACTTAATAGAACTTAACATCAGGATTAGGGCATCCTCTATTAAAAAAAATCTTGATGTAAGAACCACCAAAATATTTAATGGCTTAAAAGTTTGCCTTATGTTTGTGTAGGTCATCGATTTCAGTTAGAGTCCCTGACAGTCCCGGGACAGCCAGGTGCAGCTGGTATTAGTGGAACTCACTCAAGCTTCTGCAGCTAACTGTTGGGTCAGCCGTGACTGGCCATGGCTGGGCATCTACAGTCAACTGGGTCCTCTCTGTGTAATCTTATATCATGCAGTAGCCATGCCTGGACTCACTCACTTGATGGTCCAGGTTCTCCAACAAAATGATGAGAGAGAGACTGTTTAAGCCTTCACTTCCACTAGATTTTCTACTACTATAATCTGTGAAGAAAACTTAAAATAGCAGAGGTTTAAGTGATTTTTAAGTACATAACAAGTCACATTGATGGGCTGCAAAGCACTGTGGCTTTGCTTTTGTTCTCTCACACTTCCTTTGAATAAAAGCCATTTGAAATTTAGTATCTTTGCTTTCCATTCCCCTGTATTGGAATGTCCATATAAAGGTAGAAAGGGAACAGAATTACTCAAGGTACTGTAACACTCTGGTTCAAACATGCTTCTGAAACATTTGTTTGTGAACAGAAGCATTTGATAAAATTTTGCTTCTGTTAATAAACTTCACATCAGATGGTGAATAAGACCACAGACACATTTCCACATGAACACAGATGTGGGCATCTTCCCTAGAATATTGGAACAAACTAAGTCCGTGAACTATTGTATATCTCAATATAGTTTACACACTATGAGTTTTAGCATAGGCAAAGATACAGAGGAACAATATGCTATTGGGGGAGATTTTCAAATATTTTGACACTCAACTAGTAAAGGGAAATATATTCGAGTCGGGTGTAAAAGAGGCTATTTAAAACAGAAAGAATTAATGAGGCTCCAAAGAAGTCAAGTCATGGAGAATTTAACAGATCTTACTGAGAGAGCACTTCTAAAGTTCTCTTTGAATTTTAGAGAGCTCATTCCAGTTGCATTATTTGGTTTTAGAGACAAAGGATGTTCAATAAGTAGCAAATATCTTAAGAATTTAATAATTGGAAACAGTAACATAAAATTGATTCTTTCAAATCTAAAGTTATTTAGACTCAACAATTTAAATCACTTATTTTTTTATTTTAAAGGGAAAAAATAAAAACTGTGAAACAGAGTATCAAAACAGGATAGTAAGAGAGTTACAATAATTAATACAGTGTGTATGATTATCACAGCAGCTTTTCAGAGTACACAATCTAGGCATGACATCTTAATGTCAGCACAAATCATTCTTTTCAACGAAATAAGAGAAGCTAGCTGTGTAACTATTTTAACTATGTGTATAAATGTATTTTTTCTGTCTCCCTTTCCTCCTTTCCTTTTTCTTTCATCACAGTTTTTTTATCAGATTCTTCCAAATTCACAATATCTATTGTACATTTTGAATCTTATTTACTCATTCAGTTTCTCACACTAGTGAGACAATATGATATTTACACATATGGATCTGATTTATTTCATTTATGAGCATGGTTTCGAGTTGCACCCATTTACCTATAAGTTTCAACTTTATCCTTCTTTATGGCTGAGTAGTACCCCATTATAATAAAAAATCATTTTTATCCATTCCTCACTGACGGGCATTTGGGTTGTTACCAAGATTTAGCTATATCACTGTTGTATGACATGTTTAATTCTTCTTGGAAAATACCCAGAAGAGGAATAGCAAGGTTGAATGGAACCTCTAATCCTAGTTTCTTAAGAAGCCTCAACAGTGATTTCCACAGTGGTTTCCCCAGTCTACACTGGTTCCTTTTCCCCACAATCTCATCAACATGTTGCTGATTGATTTTTTGTTGATAGCCATTCTTACTGGGATAAGATGTAATCTCAATATTGTTTGAATTTGTATCTTTCAAATACCCAATTATGTTGAATATTTTTTCATGTATTCATTTTCCAGTTGTATTTCTTCATCTGAGAATTGTGTATTCATTTCAGATGCCAATTTTTGGATGAAGGCTTTGAATTTGGGGGCTCAGATATTTTTCTTTATCTGTTCTACATATAAGTCCTTGTCTGAGGGACAGCTGACTATAAGAGGGACCCCATATGTGGGTTGTGTTTTCACTCTGTGACTTATTTTGTTGTGAAAAAGCTCTTCAGCAGTGAGATTTGATTTGCTGATTCTTTGTAATATTTGCCTGACAGCCTGAGTTTTATTTATTGAGTTCGATTCCTTTACTGAAAAAATATTCTTTCAAAGAACAAATTTTTCAATTCATTGATACTTTGTATTGTTTTCTTAGTCTCTTTAGCAATAATTTCTACTCTTATCTTCATAATTTTCTCCCTCATACAAGTTTTGGGTTTGATTTGTTCTTTTACTGGAAGTTTGAGGTTCAGCATTAGGTTGTATATTTGAGTTCATTCTGTTTTCCTTTATGTGTGTGTTCATCGCTAAAAATTTCCATCATAGAAGGGCTTTCAGTGCATCCCGTATATTCACAAGGTTTTATTCACAAGATTTTAGCATTATCTTTAAATTTTATAGATTTTTAATTTCACCTTTAATTTCCTCTGTGATCCATTGGTTATCCAGAAGGATGCTGTTTCGTTTCTATATGTTATTGTAGTTCCTGTGATTTTCTTCATTTTTGATTTCCAGTTTCACTGTACTATGGGCAGATAGTATGCATGGAGTATGCATGGAATGATTTCATTCTCTTTACATTTACTTAAACATGTTTTTACAGCTTACATATGGACTATTTTGGAAAATACCCAGAAGAAGAATAGGCAGGTTGAATGGAACCGCTAATCCTAGTTTCTTAAGAAACCTCCACACTGATTTCCACAGTGGTTGCCCCAGTCTACACTGGTTCCTTTTCCCCACAATCTTATCATGTTACGGATTGATTTTTTGTTGATAGCCATTCTTACTGGCATGTGCAATTAAGAAGAATGTGTTTTTTGATATTTTGGGATGGAATATTCTATAGACATCTACCAGTCCATTTGTTCACAGTCTTGATTTAATTCTGACATTTCTTTGTTGATTTTTTCTTTATGTATCTGTTTGTGAAAATGATATATTAAGGTCTCCCACTACAACTGTATTAGTACTCATTTGATTTTTCATATCAGTTAATATTTGTTTTATGTAATTGAATAAACCTGTGCTTGGTCCATAAATATTTATGATTATGATATCTTCTTCTTGCATTTTTCTCTTAGCAAGTATGTAATGACCTTCCTTGTCTCTTTTGAACAATATTGGCTTACAGTTAGCATTCTCTACAAATAGAATACTTACCTCTGCTTTTTTTCTGGGTTTCTATGGCATGGAGAATTGTTTTACAACCTTTGACTTTTAGTCTATGAGTTTCTTTTAGGGTTAATTGTGTTTTATGAATGCAGCATATTGTTGGATTCCTCTCCTTGATCCTTTCTGTTAGCCTGTTTCTTTTGATAGATGAGTTGAGTCCATTTATGTTGCTAGTGATAACTCACATTCATTGGCTTTTCTTTTTCATGTGCTTTCCTGTAGTTTATTGTCTGCCTTTCGCTTCTGTTTAATTGCTTGCCCTGCCTGATAGCTTCATTTCGTTGGTGTTCATGTGTTTGTGGTCCTTGTTACCTTTCTAATATGTCCTTCAGAGCATTCTGTAGGACTGGTTTGGTGGTCATAAATTTCCTCAGTTGTTCTTTGTCATGGAAGGGTCTTAATTCTATCAATTTTGAAAGATAGGACAGTGGGATAAATCAATCTGGATTGAGGATTGTTTTCCTTTTGGACATGAAGTACCTCACTCCTAGCTCTTCTTGATTTGAGCGTTTGTGTTGAGAAATCTTCTGCAATTCTTTTTTGCTCTCCTTTATAAGTGATATGTTTCTTTTCTCTAGCTGCTTTTAATGTAATAGTCTTTTACTGAATACCTGTAATGTTGATTATTATATCCTTTGGAATAGAATTATTTTGGTCATGGCTATTTAGATTTCTATATGCTTCATTTATTTGTATGTCAAATTATTTGCCCCTTTTGGAGAAAGCTTTCTGCCATTATTTCTGTGAAGATATTTTTAATGGCTTTAGTGCTATCTCCAGCTTTCTCACTGATTCAAATCAATCTTATGTTATTCTTCTTTGCGTCATCCTATAGCTGCTTGGTTGATTTTTCATAGTCTCTTGGGAATTTTTTTTTTTTATGCTGGGGGTCAAACTCACGACCAAGGAGGCACTTACACCACTGATCTAAACCCCTGGCCCATGTCTTGAGATTTTTAACATATGTTCCTTTTCCTGGTTGCTAGTCAAATTCCTGTCTTTTAAATCTGATATTATACTGGACTAGGCTCAGGAGTTTTCCTGGACCTGACTGAACCATGCCCAGTGACCTTCTTTCAATCCAGGGAGCCTAGGCCCCATGAGGTGAGTTCCATCGCACTGGTGCTGGCCTGGGGAGACTTTAAGACCATCACTCCCAGCAGTTAAGTACCTGCCTAGCTTCCTAAAACACTGGACTAGCCTCAGGAGGTTTTGTGGGCCTGATGGAACAGTGCCCAGGGAACTTCTTTCAATATGGGACCAAAGCAATGTGTGTCCCAGGAGCCCAAGGTGCAGGAGATGATTTCTAACACACCTGGGCAAGATCTGAAACATCGCTCAAAATGCAGAAACATAGGAAAATGACAAGATGAAAGACCAAAATGCAGTCTCAAACTTCCAACCCATCCCAAGAGAGCCTAGGAGCCATGTACATAGAAGAAAATATAAGCCATACACATGAAATGCATGAAATGATATCAACTGAAATAAAGACGCTACTCCAGGAAGCTATAAAGGAACTCAAATCAGAAATAATCTCCCAGGTAAAAGAAAAAATGTTAAAAGCAGTGAAAGAAATACTGAACATATCTAAAGAAGATACAGTTAAAAAGTTAGAGGAAAAACCCAAAAAGATAGAATCCCTGAATGAACACTGTAAGAAACAAACAATGCATGAAACAGATTCAAAGAGATATACAAGAAACTAAAAATTCTACTGAAAGTTGCCAAAAACACCTCAACAAAAGGGAAGATAGAATTTCAGACCTCGAAGACAAGATTGTAGGTAGTGAACAGGAAAGATAGTTTAAAATAACAAAGAATCAAAAAATAACAATTAAATGGCTGCAAGATAATAAAAAAAAAACCATAAGATTAATGGGGATAAATGAAAAAGGGGACAGCCCAAATGATATCAAGAGGCTATTTACAGAAGTAATAGCTGAAAATTTCCCAAACATGAGAATGGAAACTGACATATGGATTAATGAAGTACATAGAACTCCAAATAGCCATAACCAAAATAAAGTTGCACCCAGACATATAATAATAACCATCCCAGAAATCCAACACAAGAACAGAATATTAAAAGCTGTTAGAGAGAAAAGACAGGTCACCTATAAAGGAAAATCTATCAGAATCACAACAGAGTTCTCAACACAAACAATGAAGTCAAGAAGAGCATGGAGTGAAGTATTTCAGATCCTAAAGGAAAATGACTTCCAGCCCAGACTGATGTACCCTGCAAAACTGTCCTTCAAAATGGATGGAGAAATAAGACATTTCCACAATAAAGAACAGCTGAAGAACTTCGTGATCACCAAAAACCAACCCTGCAAAGAACAACGAAAGACATTCTTGATACACATAGGAAAAAAACATTAAGCAAGGCAAACAATTAAACAGAATGGAAAGGTAGATACAACAGCAGAAAGATAACATGTCAATATTAAACCAATATATAAGAGTTATAATCATTAATGTAAATGGTCTCAATTCACCAATTAAAAGAAAGAGAATGGCAGAATGGATAAAGAAACAACATCCAACCATACGCTGTCTACGAGAAACCCATCTAACCCAAAAGGAAACTCATAGACTGAGAGTCAAAGGATGTGAAATAATACTTCATTCAGTAGGAACCCCCCAAAAGGCAGGGGTAGCTATTCTGTTTGCAGACAAGGTAAACTTCAAACCAAGAATGATCTGAAGACATAAAGAAGGTCACTACATACTAGTTAGGGGAAAACTTCAAGAGGAAGAGATAACAATCTTAAATATATATGCACCAAATTCCAGAGCACACAGCTATACAAAGCAAGTATTAAAAAATGAAAAATCAAATAAGCAATAACACAATTATAACAGATGTTAACACACCATTGACACAAAGGGACAGATCAACCATAAAGAAAATCAGCAAAGAAATAACAGAACTGAATCACATCTGTGAACAAATGGACTTGATAGACATATACAGAGTGTTCCATCCAACATCAAAATATACATTCTTCTCAGCAGTACATGTGACATTCTCTAAAGTAGACCATATACTAGCCCACAAAACATATTTAAGTAAGTGCAAAAGAATTGAAATTATCCCATGCATATTATCAGATCATAATGCCATGAAACTAGAAATTAATGATAAAAGAAACTGCAAAAAACCCACAAACACATGGAAATTGAATAACACACTCTTGAGCAATCAGTGGGTCACAAAGGAAATTAAAAAAGAAATTAAACAATAACTACAAGCAAATGAAAATACAAATACAACTTAATGGAATCTGTGGGATGCAATGAAAGCCATTCTCAAAGGAAAATGTATTGCACTGAGTTCCCACATCAGGAAAACAGAGCGAACACAAATAAACAACCTGATGTTACACCTCAAACACTGAGAAAAAGAAGAGCAAGTCAAGCCCAAAGGCAAAAGAAGGGAGGAAATTCTAAAGATCAGAGCAGAAATTAATGCAATAAAGACTAAGAAAACAATACAAAGATCAATGAAACAAAGAGTTGATTCTTTGTGAGGGTATAACTCAGTGGTAGAGCATTTGAGTGCAAAGAGTTGATTCTTTGAAAGATTAAATCAAATTGATAAGCCCCTAGCCAACCATATTAAAAAAAGGAAAGAAAAAACTCAAAGTCATGCAATAAAAATGAAAAAGGTGAAATCACTACAGACTCTGTGGAAATACAGAAGATCATCAACACCTGTTTCAAAAAGCTGTACTCTCATAGGTTTGATAACACAGAAGAAATGGAGAGATGCCTAGAAACATATGAACTAACAAATCTGGGTCAAGAAGATGTAAAACTGCTGAATAACCCAATTTCTATTAATGAAATTGAAAATGTAATTAAGTCCCTACCAACAAAGAAGAACCCAGGCCCAGATGGATTCACTGTGGAATTCTACAAGAAATACAAAGAAGACTTAATATCTACACTCCTCCTTCAATGAAATTGAAAGGAAAGAAATTCTTCCTAAGTCATTCCTGGAAGCAAATATTATTCTAGTACCAAAACCTGAGAAAGACCCAACTAAAATAGAGAACTACAGGCCAATCTCCCTAATGAGCATAGATGCAAAAATTCTCAATAAAATATTGGCAAACAGGATGCAGAAAATCATCAAGAAGATTATATGCCATGACCAAGTGGGACTCATCCCAGGCATGCAGGGATGGTTCAACATACATAAATCAATAAATGTAATCCAACACATCAATAGAGCCAAAAGCAAGAATCACGTGATCATTTCTATAGATGCAGAAAAAGCTTTTGATGAGGTCCAAAACTTATTCATGATAAGAACCTTACAGAAAATTGGAATAGTTGGTCTTTACCTTAATATGATAAAGGCCATATATGACAAACCAACAGCTATATTAAATGGCCAAAAACTAAAAGCCTTTACCTTAAAATCAGGAATCAGACAAGGATGTCCCTTCTCATCACTCCTATTCAACATAGTACTGGAAATACTAATAGCCAGAGCAATTAGACAAGAGAGAGAAATAAAAGGAGTAAGATAGGAAAAGTGGAAATTAAATTATCATTATTTGCAGATGACATGATACTCTTCATAGAAGACCCCCCAAAACTCCATTGAAAGACTCCTAGATATTCAGCAATGTAGCTGGATACAAAGTCAATACTCAAAAGTCAATAGTATTCCTATACATTAAAAACAAAATCACTGAGAAAGAAATAAGAGAAGCCACACCCTTCACACTAGCATCCCCCCAAAAATGAAATACTTAGGAATTAATCTAACAAAAGAAGTAAAAGAGCTATACAGGGAAAAATTCAATACTCTGAAAAAAGAAATCAAAGAGGACCTCAGAACATGGAAAGACATCCCTTGTATATGGATAAGAAGAACAGATATTGTGGAAATGGCCCTTCTGCCAAAATTGTTATACAGACTCAATGCAATCCCAACGAAAATAAAACTAACATACCTCATAGATCCAGAGAAATCACTCCTAAAATTCATCTGGAACCAGAAGAGACCAAGAACCGCAAAGGCAATTCTAAGCAGCAAAGCCAAGGCAGGAGGCATCACAATTCCTGACTTGAATTTATACTACAAAGCTATATTAATAAACATGGTACTGGAATAAAAACAGATCTGAAGATCAATGGAATATATTAGAAGACACAACCACAACTACAAACACATTGAACCACCTTATCTTTGATAAAGGGACCAAACATGTTCACTGGAAGAATGATAGTCTCTTTAATAAATGGTGCTGGAAAAACTGGCTATCCATTTGCCGAAAACTAAAACTAGCCCCATACCTATCACCATGCACTAAACAAAAATCTAATTGACTCAAAGATCTAAATATTAAAACAGAAACACTAAATCTGTTGGAAGACAAAGTAGGTAAAAATCTTGAAGACATAGGGGTAGGTAGAGAATTCATGAACAAGAATCAAACCACAAGGGAAATACTTCCCAGAATCAATAACTGGGATCACATCTTATTAAAGAGCTTGTGCATGTCCAAAGAAATCTCAAGCAGAGTGAAAAGAAAACCCACAAACTGGAAAAAAAAATCTTAGCAAACTGTCTCTCAGACCAAGGACTTCTGTCTAGAACTTATAAAGAATTAAAAAAAAAATAAGACCTCCAAAATTCGAAGAACCAATCCAAAAATGGGCATCTGAGATGAATACACAGTTGTCAGATGAAGAAATACAAATGGCAAATAAATACATGAAAAAATGTTCAGCATCCTTAGTCATTAGAGAAATGCAAATCAAAACCACACTGAGATTCCATCTCACTCCAGAAAGAATGGCCAGGATCAACAAAACTACCCACAACAAATGCTGGACAGGCTGTGGGGAAAAAGGAACTCTTCTGCACTGTTGGTGAGAGTGCAGACTAGTGCAACCACTGTGGTGGTCAGTCTGGAGATTCCTCAAAAATCTAGAATTGGAAGTCCCATTTGACCCAGCTACTCTACTCCTAAGCATATTCCCAGAAGAACTGACAATATCATACCACATGATATATGTGCACCCATGTGTATAGCAGCACAATTTGTAATAGCCAGATCTTGTAAACAACATAAGTTTCCATCAACTGAGGAATGAATAAAAAAAGTTGTGATATTTTTATACAATGGAGTACTACTCAGCTATAAAGAATGATTACATTGAGATATTTATAAATAAATGGATGCAACTTGAGACCATACTCATAAACGAAATAAATCAAATTCACATATATAAATACTGTCTCCCTAGTATAAGAAATGGTAAGAGTACATAAGGTTTTATGGTAATCATGATTCCTCATTACATTGCTTTGAAGCCTTATAATGTTTTCATTCGTTTGTTGGAATGGTTTTATTATATTTTGCTTGATTTTATTATGTGTGATGGTATGAACAGCTACTTTGAAGAAAACAAGACCTTATGGCAGCCATTGCTGATTTAATATCATCTTGCTTTGAAGTCCTAACATGCTTTTGTTCTTGTATTTCCATTGGTTCTATCATGTTGTGTCTTACTGAATTTTAATATGTGTGATAGTATAAACAAATTTTTATGGAATGAGATATTATAGTAGCCATTGTTCATTTTCTGTTATTTGGTTTAGAATGTCCTATAATACTTTCATTCTCTTGAATGGTTTTATACTATTTTGTTATGTTAGATATTAGTGTGTGTGAAGCTATGCTCAACTATTTCAAAGAACGAGACATTATGGTAGCTACTGTTAATATCTGGTTGTCTTGTTGTGAAGCGCTGTGTTGCTTACATTGTTCTGTTCTGATCTGCTTGGTTTGTCCTCTTTTGTTTTATTCTCTTTAAAATAAAATAAAATAAAATAAAATACATAAGGAAATAAATAAATCTGACATTATACCTTCACCTTCATTCAATCTGCTGCATAGATTTTCAGTTGAGTTTCTAATCTCCTGCATTTCTGTTTGGATCAGTTTCATTGATTCCATTTCTTGTCTGTGTTTGGAATTCATGTTTTTCATCATTTTCCTGAGCTGCTCTATTTGTTTATCTGTGATTGCTTTAATGTCTTTTGATAGCCATTTATTTTTGCACCTTAGAGATTATTTTTTCTATGGCCTCTTCCTTTTTTTTTTCCAATTCAGCTGTTATTATTTCAGAGAGCTCCATTTATAAGCTTCCAATTTCCTCTGTCTCCTTGTTGTCTGAACTTGTTCTGGGTGGGCTAGGTGTTTGAGGTTGATTTTGTCATTTTCTATTTTCAATTTTAGCTTGTTTTCTGAGTTGAAGCTTGTTTATTTCATGTGTTAGGTAGCCCAATCACTGGTGACTTACTTTGGAGGTGCCTGCTCCAGCTGTCTTCTAGATGTAGGTGGTTTTTGTTTTTTATGTCTATCCCAAGTATCTACCTTTCCATTATATTAAGCCTAAGGAGTTGTTATCTATTGACTTAGGGCCCATTCCTTTGGTACTGAACTATGGTGATGGTTTTGATTGCTTTCAATTGCACTGTTTTCATACGGGGGCAAAATTGATTGTATCATGTATGACATCCTGATTAAAGTAGTTCAGCTGGCACTAAGAGTAAACTCAAGGACAGCCTGGTTACTGAAAAACTGGTAATTACTAGCCTGATATGTATAACTGTAGGAGGAAAGTTTACAGAAATATAATCTAATCCAATTTATATCAGGAACTTCTTTGCAATGATTTTCTACTTAGTAGATTGATTTTCCCTTTTGGGGGCTGACGGGGAGAGGGGTTCAGGAGGACAATGGATAGGATAGAGAAATGAATGAGATTAAACACAGTAGGACTAAGGTTGGAGAGCCCTGGGTGATAATCTAGGTTTGCATAACTGTAGGATACAAGCGGAAAAAATCAGAAGAGAAGGCCTAGGAGTTTTGAAGAGACAGTGTTTACTTGCATGTGAGTATCATAAGGTCAAGTGAGATAGCTGATGAAAAAGATGAAGAAATATGATAAAAGAAAGTGTAGAAGTCACCTGTTGGCTCACTTTGCTAATGTTGCACAGAACTATGCCTCTAGCTCTGCCTGCCCATTGTGTATACCTTAGCCAGGGTCCTACTGCGTCACTAGCATTTCTGCAGGTCACCCAGTCCTGAGTTCTGCCAGTGGAAGGAGGGGGACAGAGCTCAGACTTTTGCCAGCAGCCCATTCCATGGCAGCAGAGGAAGGATGTTATGGGAACCCAGACTCCTCTATGCAATAGAGCCTCTCGGGGCAAATAAGCGATTTCTTAAACTAACACACTGAAAATGTTAATGATGTTTTCCAGCAAACCAGTTCTATTTTCTTCTTGGCTAGATTCTATATTTTCTAAGAGCTCTAACCATGTCTCTGTGTCAAAAAGGTTTCCTATTAGGTCATGTTATGTTTATGGTACTGCTGTTGTCAAATAATGTTATTTCAAATTGTATATATCAAATGCACATTGTAAAATCATAAGAAATTAAAATGCATATATGTGTATTTGTATTTATATCTTTACATACCCAAATGTATATGTCAGTATGTGCATATATACACACACGTATAAATTACATGTGTTGTTAAAAGAATATCAAATGCAGGCATATTAGCAACAATTCTTTGTTAAATGGAATGAAGCACTGGTTTAATGTTATTTAGAGTCACATAAATAAAGACAGGCTATTTGCATTGATGAATATGAAATGTGCTAAGATGAACAAACACCAGACATGATTATTAAAAGGGAGTGACAGGAAATAGATTAAAGAAAAACTCAGAATGTTCCTCAGATGCAAGTTTAAACAAAACCAGACATATGCAGCTAAACAAAATGCAGATGACTATCTGTTACAATTTTAATGTTAGTAATTTTGTGTCAACATATTTCAACACTAGATGTCAATATTTTAAAACCATAAACTAGTGTTTGCTAAAAGATATATTCAAGATATTTTATTAACACTCAAATCTACTGCTGGAACACATGAGATGTAATTTTAATATAATACAGGGTTTTTTGTCTTGTTTTATGGTAAATAATGACACATTTAGAATCTTTTCAAAGTTTGGCACCTGAGCACTGGAACTGTCTGAAAATCACTTGTGCCAGGAAAGCTGTGCTTGAGAAGGAGCAGATTACTCATAGCATTTTCCACCACTGTATATTCCTCCCATATCAACTACTCGGACAAATCTCACATAATGGACTCCTGGCTACTGTCTTCCTCTCATTCTCCACTTTCCTTTTAATGATCCGTTTGGATATTAGCTCTTCTATTAGCCCCACTGCGGCAAGATTGGGTGGAGGTGCCCCATCTCCCTATACTGCATTGTGTTTAGCCTGCTTGGCAGCTCTTAGAAACAAACAAACAAACAAACAAGAAACTCTGCACCACTTCTCTTTCCTTTGCTTATTTTCTACTTCTACTATAAGTTTCTAACCATGTCATTTGTACATATGAATAATTGGAAGAAAATTGTAAACTTATTTATTGAGTTCATGATTCTGAGTCTAGCAAATAAATTTCACATTAAAGTCATTTACTAGAAAAAAAGATATTTCTGGGGACACATTTCAAATAGACTTTCTCAAAGCTTCAACATAATGAACAAAAATAGAAAGCTAATAAAGTTAATTGACAATCTAACAATTTAAATACTGACGAGTATAAACAGAGCTGAAGCTAAAATGGAAAAGTAATCACTTATCCATTTCTCATTGAAATCGCTAGTTGAAACTGAAGTTTCTATTATTTTTTGACAATTATGGGCACATTAAAGAATCTTTAAGTATGATTATATAATGTCTGCTATTTATAATTATTACTCAGTTTAAAAGTACGAGTTTTACATGTGCACTATTCATTGACGAAAGTTGTATTCAGAATTGGAGGCCGTTTTTTATCCAGATCCTCATTCTCTTCCTCACGTGTTGTTTAGAAGTCCTGAGAAATCCCTCCGTTGGTTCTGTAGAGTCCTCTGCTGCACTTAATAAAAGCAGAAATGGCATTAAGTACCTTTCAAAATGACTTTTAGGGGCAAAATAAAAGACAATAGGAAGTAGGGACACAGGTAATTTTCAAAACAGGGGTCAAGAGACAGACTAAAGGGAAGGGAAGAGAAGGGAGAAAAGAAGGTATTAGGATGTTTACAGACCTGTACCAACTCCACATGATAAGCCTAATTATTATGGACTGAAAATATGTACCAATAAAAACGATTACACAGCATTTAGCAAACATTTTTATAAGACAATTGTCAATTCACTTCTTTGTGCACAGGTTTTCTCTCATGTTAAAATAGGGAACAATACTTAACTGAAGTGTGCACTGATGATGACTCACAGAAATGATGTAAAAAAATCTCAAAAGGGTTTATTACACAGAGCACTTCAGTTAAGTTCCCCTCATCTTCCCTTTGTATAACAGCCTTAGCAAGTTTGCTTTGCATTCCACAAGCTACTAATAAAAAATTTTCAACTGTGAAAAAGAAATGGCTTTATAAAAAGTCAGCTTGCTGCTTAAGAAAACTCATTTAAATTGTTTTACCCATGTTCACAACCCTTACCAGGAGTGAAGAAAAAATAAGAGACAGATGACAGTGCTAGAGTAAGCTGAAGCTTCCACATCTTTCAAAAATACAGGGATTCAAGCTGTGGATTCTGATCAATAATTTGCCCTCTTAACGTTTCAATCTTGAAAGTTCGCCCTAAAAAAAGTTTACTTCCTGCAATATTTGTCTTTCCTAGATTTCTTGAAGTGTCTAAATTTGTGAAAATGTATAATTGTGACAATGAGTACAAAGCAATGCCAAATGCAGTTACACATATTAAGCGAACCAAAAATGAGTCATTCTACTTAAAACCCAGTTACAAATAAAACAAATATCATCAAATGTCACATATTTTGTACTGTTACCAAACATCTTTTTCGGTACCCTTGTTCCAAAACTTAACTTTCTTTCTTTCTTTCTTTCTTTCTTTCTTTCTTTCTTTCTTTCTTTCTTTCTTTCTTTCTTTCTCTTTCAAATATTCTTTATTCAGAAACTTCACAAATGCTTCTCCTTTTATTCAGATGGTTTTGCAACATATTAATGCTTATCTAGGAACCTGAAAGTGGGCTCATACAGGCATTTTTGCATTAGTAGATTACTCCCACTGAAGGGTGTTCAGAAGTATTTTGTGCTGTGAATTCTGAGGGCTACAGGAAGTTGAGGCTCTGGCAACTCGGGTCATCAACCATTGGCTGACACCACTCCCCCGGTCTACAGTGCAATTATTAGGCACCATGTCTCATTCTGCAAAATTGTGTCTACATTTTCTCAGATTCTACATCTGGCCAGATTCTTGGACTAGTTTCTTTGCTCTGTTCTGTTGAACAGTACTTAAGTTTGCAGGGCTGATAACCCCATCCACTTTCATAAGCTTTCACCTTCATATCTTTGATTAAATTAATTGTATGTTATAAATTTAATTGCTTTCAAAAGCATACTTGGTCAACTCTAGTTGTGATGCATTTGTCTTTGATATATTCTTCAAAATTTTTTGTTTTTCCTGTCCCTGGATAAGAAGCTGACACAACAAATGTTTTCCTTCAGGATATACTTCTATCCATATCAAAATTAACATAATCATGAAACTTTCACCCAAAAGTTGCTTGCAGTTTCCCCTGATCTTTTTCCTATTTCAGTGTGTTCGTTAAGTTCTTCTTTTATTTCCAGCAGAAATTCAGATTTTCCAGTGATGGTCTTTTAACAGTCCTTTGGCTAGCAAATCATGGCACAGCTGAACAGTATACCTCTGTCACCCATATGGGTAATACAGGAGGATATTCAAGAAGGTTCCAGAGTGCTGGGATTAGGAGCAATTCCTCCACATCTTTGCCAATGTTTATTTTCCTTTTTAATTACAGCCATTGTAGTGAAAATGAAGTGCTATCTCATTATGATTTTGATATGCATTTTCCTGATTTGTTTTGAGCATCTTTTCATGTGCAACTGACTGTTTAATAATTTTTGCTTCTTATGAAAACTGGCGACACATCCAGAAACATTTTCAGGACTCAAGTGTATTTCTCAGTGCCAAGGCAGTTGTTTCATTGTGCTTTTCTTTGTTCTTCAAGACATACTATGCTCCATCTTCTGAAATTGTGCCTAAGTGCTATACATATCAACAGTTTGACTTGGCTTTGAGCTGTTCATTAAGTCTAAACTCAACAAAATACATGGATATGTCTGTAAAGCCTTCAGAAAAATGCTAGCGTTGAGATTTTACTAATGTGTTTTTTCTAACTCTTTTAACTATATATTTTCTCGAGTAATCATCATCTGGATTGTATCTTCTTCTGTGGCACTTTTATTTCATTTGAATTATTCTCTTGCCCAGTTCTTCAGGTATTTGTGATCAGGTGCGTTTGGAACTTGCTGGATTGAAATTGCAAATCTTTCTGTGGAGGAGGAGAACTTGTTGTCTTCTCAGGAACTGGAGTAAGTGGGAGGCAGTCATGTTGGCCGAATCTGCTTCTGGCTCCAAAACTTAACTTTCTTCAGAAGACTACATGATGATCTTGGAAATTCATGTTTCCTTCCCTTTTAAATACTTTTAAATTTTAAGTTTACATTTTGAAATCTTTTATTGAACATTTTGCCAAAGATGATCTAAATGCCAGTGACAGAAATCTGATTATGAGTTGATCCTAGTCAAGTGTGCTGGTGCATGTAATGCCAGCACTGGGATGCCAAGACAGGAGGACTGCAAGTTTAAGCCCACCTAGGCAACTCAATGAGACACTCTCAAAATAAAAATGTTAGAATGGACTGGAGATGTCACTCACTAAGAAAGCCATGGGTTCAATTGCTACTATTGAAAAATAAAAAAGGAACTGGTTATGTTCTTGTTTCCTATAATCCTGCAAGGAAGCAGCCATGAATTATTTCATACAATGTTACATTACAATAATAACAGCTAAAAAAGTAACAAGGGGGATCCCTGGCTTTCAGCTGACTGTGGGAATAAAAGGGAAGAGAATGGTTTTAGGGAAGGGCTTGGCTTAGTCCTAGATAACATTCTCTCATTTCAAAGACAGCCGCTAATTCCTCCCCTCAATGCACTGATGTGTCACTGATTCTATCCACAGAGGGTTTTGATTTCTCCCACTCTTGAATGCGGGCTGATATCCTTGCTTTGGTTAACAGAAAATGGAAGAGGATATACCGTCTGACATTTGGGCCGAGAACTAAAAAGACCTTATAGTTCCTTCTGTGTCCTCTTGAAAGACAGGTATCATAAAGAAGCCCGAACATGTTGGTGGAGAGGCAATCCTTGGAAACAGAGAGTGGTTGGATGACAACAGACTAAAAAAGATAAGCCCAGGCAGCTTCCAGCTCTCTCATTCATACAGGAGAGGCCACAGCCTAGTCAACAAAGCCGTGGCAAGCATCTGGCTACAGGTGAGTTGTGCCAGACATCACGTGAAACAGAGCTGCACAAGCTCAGCTCATCCACTCAAGGTGCAGAATCTTGAACAAAGAAATTTTCTGCCATTGTAAACAACCAGTTGTGATGATTTTCTGTATAGCTGTTCAGTTATGTTTTCATTAGTGGGGAGAAAATACTTGACATCGTCTACTCAACAGAGAAGTTTATTTTGGCTCACATTTTTTAGTGAGTCCATGGTTGCTTGGTCTAGTGCAGAATGGCATAGTGGTAGGAGGTATGATCGAGAGACACTATTTACTCTGTGGTGGTCAAAGAGAAAGAGAAAGCTGGAGCCTGGGATAAGAAAGAATACATCATCCCAGGTCGCTCCCTTATTGACCTGCCTCCTCCTCTTGGTCGCCACCTCTCAACAGTAAATTGAACTATGAGGACAGTTCCTCTGTGATCCAATCACCTTTTAAGCACATGAGACCTTGGGGAGACATTTTAAATCTAAACCATAACATTAGTAATAGACAAGTAAAAAATATCTATTAACATTTCACCTATGTCTAACAACAAACAAAACTGTAGAAATTAGGGAAAGTGACAAGACCCAGGACAGAAGGATATTCTAGGAGGAAGAGCAAGAGAAAAAGAACAGAAGCATAAAACAGTATTGTGTCTCAGGTTCTTCTGGGGTTGTACTAAGCAAGGTGGTGAGGGATAAAGTGATCAAATTGAAAAGGTGACTTTGCTAAAATGCATTTTCTAAGAAAGAGATGATATCCTCGATAATTTCATTGTTCAGGTGGCTTCTGATACAACAGTAATTGATAGAAATATAGTAATATCTTTGTAGTAATGTATATTTTTTTCCCTCTGTGTCCAAATGAGGTAAGCCAACCAATCCAGCAAGAATTGTAGGGTATAAAGCATGGACTAATAACCCGCATTTTCAGTCAGTTTTGTTGTGTAAGTAACTCTAAGCAAATTATTTCATTTTCCTGGGTTTCAGCATGTGTAAATCCATAAAACAAAGATTAAATTATTCTTAGAATTTAAGGGATTTTTGAACTGTAAAATTTACAGTGTACGTATGCATTACATGGCTACCGCATGAGCAGTTATTTGTCTCAAAATATGCTTTTGACTTAACTAGGTCGCTCGAACTTGGTTGTGTAACATTGGCAGATAAGCAAATTATTTTTTAGCAGATCTGGCCCTATTTCTCCCTGTATATCCTTTCTGCGGCACTTGGTAGACAATTCCCGGGAAAACACATTTGTCCTGAAAGTTTTCAGGTGCTCCGGAGAGGTGTGTCAGAGGAAATAATGTAACATGGATATGCATTCAAAAATGTTGCCTTGGTACCTAATAAATCTAACCTTTCCAAGCGGATGTATGGAGTTAAAAGTACTAATTGATCATGTTGGCAGTAAGGTGTTGTTCATTCTGGAAAGGCCACGTTAATTCAAATTGATGTGATTCAAATTAACTTTAATCAGCTCCCCTCAGCCTGTGATTCCATTACAGGATATATAGCAATTAGACTTCTCCTGTGTGTAACTGCCCCATGGCCTTATGAAAGGGTTTGCTTTTTTTATTTTAGCTACTTTGATATAAAATTTTATAATAACCGTGTATTTACATGTATACTGTTATCATTGCTGGCCCCAAGAATGACTCTTTGCATATTTACATTTTAGTTCTGTTTGCTCTAAAAATATCAAACTACCTGAATTAGTGTGACCTGCATTAACTTTAGACATCTCTTCTTTGTTTGAATGATAGTGTACTGTCAGAAAACAAGCAGGTAGTAATGTGCACTAGCTTTCATTTTATGTTAATTAACCAAATGCACTATATTTAGCGAGTCAGGTAATTAAGAAATATATACAATTGAACATAAATAATGCTATGTAATAAATGCACTTTTGAAAACATAATTGTGAGGATGTCAAGTGAAATATGGCCTTTGAGAAGCATATCTATTTCTATTTTAATTACATAAAGTAGACAATTTTTTGTTATTGTTTCCATTTCATTCTTACAGAATTGCTTTGAATAATTTTGTAACTAGAACTTTCCTTGTGGATAATCAATATTTGTTCAGAAAACAGAAACACTAAATAACAGGGAGAAAAGCTGCTTTTTTATGCACTCCATGCTCAGAATATGAAGATTAATCACAGATCCTCAAAGTGGGCTGGTTTCTTTTGGAGGTTACTCTACCTTAAGTACTGTTACTGAGCCTGTCCTTCCTGTTTGCAAATAATTATAAAAATATGAAACGCCCTTCTGGACCTTGTCAAGGTCTGGTGGAGCCAACATTTGAAGTCCCAGGGAAAAGTTACTGAAATCTCAATAAGTAATTCCAGTCTACTACTTCCAGTACACCCCATGGAAAGAATAAAGAGATAAACAAGTAGCTGTGGGGACCCAAGGGGGTCCTGAGTCCACTTAGAACAATGGTTAATGGGAACAAAGGCCTTAATCCAGGGCCAGACCTGAATTTTATTGATTTGAGAAGAGATGAGTGACTGTGAGAATGGTGAGAAGTCTGAATGCTGTGAGCTGGGTTAGGTAGGAGGTGAGATAGTACCTCTGCAGCATACAGAGAGAGGCATGCAGAAAAAGAAATCTGCATAACACAGCCTCAGGAAGTATCTTGTGTTTTGGCATTGGTGCTTCAGATTTGAGGTGTAGTCTCCGATATATCAAGGCCTCTTTCTTGAGGCTCAGGCCCAGCTGGCAGCAGGGTGTCACCCTGCCTACCTCACACATGGGCTAGTTGGAAGCTGCAGGCCAGTCATCACTGACATGTCCATTGTTTTAAAGACTGCACATCAGCCAACTGAGGGGATAAAGAAATACCCTAACCAGCTCTGTATGTATGAATACACAGAGTCAGGGCCAGGTTTAGCCAAAATGGAGACAAATGCCCTTCTCTCAAGGAGAGCCCTCCTGGTGGTCCTCACACAAAAATACCACCTTCATAAGACCATTCTGATAATGCAGTAAGAATTTTTCTTATCCTTAATATACTTTTCTACATATATTAAATATTTGAAAGAGTATGAATGTTTAATGACTGTAAATCAGCATTTTATCTGTTAATTTTTGGTTTTTGGGTCCCTGAATTAATAGCATGGCTTTAATAGTTTTATTCTTTTTTTTTTCAGTTATTACTGCTGATACACAAAGGGGAATGCAGACAGAATTTGGAATTTTAGGGATACAATAATTTTTATGGTGAAAGTTCATAGGAGTCTGTAGCAGAATAAGCTGAGGACTTTGGAGACGTGGATTTGAACTCCTGGCAAAGAATTCAAGGTGAATCTTTCCCACAGTGACCAAGGATTTAGTGAAAAAGCAGATGAGGATCTGGGGAAGGAGGGAAGGTTGCTGGTTACAAGGTTTCCAGAAAGGTGGGGAAGAGTGCGTTGGGGACCTTAATTAGAGGACCTAACCACCCTCTGTGCTGAGGGACACACTAAACTCTGGAGTTCACAGATGCAGAAGGAGATTTAAGTCTGCAAGTGAAAGGAAGAAACAAGACCTACAACTCTGAGTTCATGTTGGACCTTGGGGTGCTGGAAAAACAGGGAGCTGTCAGCATGCCACTCTGGTAAGTGGCTGCCCCAGGGCAAGAACCATATCAGCCTTTCCTGAGATCTGCAACTTGACATGTTGGACCTTGGGGCACTGGGAAAACAGGCAGCGAGTTCACATCTCTGGTGAGCAGCTGTGAGCCTACCAGAGGCGCGGGCTAAGACTCAAACATCCACCCCCACTCCCCACCCCCACCCACACACCCCCACCCACACCCCCGCTAGCAAGTGAGAGCTGGAGATCTGAGCATGTTTGGTGAGTTTGACTATATGAAATATAACAAATAAGGGGGATTTTCTTCTGCCATCTCTTTGAGGGCAAATATTTTTATCTCTGCTTTGCTCTGTTTTAATCAATGGTATTGCTCTATTCAATATTCTGTTCTTGCAATTTCTGCATTTCCTTCGATATTGCTCTGACTGATTGAAGGAACAACTATTGTGAAGAAAACCAGATGTACTATTGTGCCTATTGCTGTTGTCCAGGTGGCCTGCTGTGAGGTTCTGTGCCAATTTCACTGGACTGCCTCAGTTGGCTATGTCCTGTCTTGTTCTGCTGTATTTTACTACCTTCAAAATAAAATCAATAAGTAATAGTAATAAATAAGAAAAAATAAAAAAGTAAATAACAAAAACAAAACAGATCAGCAAGGTACTAAGCAACCTGAAACATGATATAACTAAACAGATAATGGACTTAAAAAGCAAAAGGAGGAAAAGCAAGTGCTCTGAAGGATATAACTGCATGTATTTTTAAGGGTGCAGGATTGATAATTATGTTCCTAAGTTTTGTTGGATCACAGAACGGAACTGTTTGCAACCTCACTGTTTGAATGTCCACATTGTATGCTTTGATTTTGTAACTTGAACAGCTATATCTGGGAAGACAATGTGTAATGTATTAACTAGTGATTCCTTACTGTTCATTTTTTTGAAATTCTGTATTGTTTCTACCCTTTTTTTCTGTTTTGCTTTATTTTCCCTTCTTTAAATTTTTTTTTAAAAAAAGAACTGAGTTCATCAAGAAGCAGGAGCTTAACGAAAAACCTAGAACAGAATCAAGAGAGTGGCATTCTCTGCAGGTCATACGTTGAACACATAATAGTACTTCAGAATGAAGCTGCCTTTGAAGAGATGATTATAATTAATTAAAGTGATGAATGTGCCCTAATCCAGTATGGCCAGTGTCCTGAGAAGGAGAGAAAATTATCACACAGGCGCACAGAGGCTAACTATGTGGAGACACATGGAGAAGATGCACATCTACATGGAAAGGAGCCTTCAGGAAGCAAAACAAAGCAAAGCCCTTGCCACCTCTCTGATGATGACATCACTCCTGATCACATTAAGCTGTTACTGAGCTTTGCTTAAAAAGCTAGACAGCAAATGTCTGTTGTTTAAGCTGCTCCCTTGCTAGTATTTTAGCCTTAGAAAATTAATACACAACAGAACAAATGCTTTCTGTATTTTAGATATTGATATACAAGGCATTTTATAACTTTTTTTCACATAATTGGTTGCATCCAAGCCTGTGTATGTAGAGAAAGATTCATTGTGTAGCAGGAATCAATAGCTGGAGAGTGGAGAAGTCACCGATCATGGCTTGAAAAGTTTGCTTCTATTTAGTTTGCTTCTCTTTTCATTCAGCAGCACTTAAACTACTTTCTGTTTTGTTTCGTTTCCTTGAGCCATGATCCCCTATGCAGCTCAGGCTAGCCTCAAACTCACTGTGTTTCTCCTGCCTTAGCCAGAGATTATAAGTGTTATCCACCATACCAGGTTTAATCTACATTAAAATGCTTGACACAAGATAGTCTTCTAGAAAATTTGCACTGCTCTGAATTTCTCATTTTCATGAGTTTCATCAATTTTCAAGTTTTATATTCATGTAACATGATACATTATATTTAGTAGTTGTTGAAGGATGACTTTTCATGAATTTGCAAGTTTTATATTCATGTAACATGATACATTATATTAACTAGTTGTTAGATAAAGGTGACTAGTACTTGGATGAAAGTATGACAAAGTGATTTTCCTACATGAAGACACAAAATAAATATTGAATGAGGTTATTTTTCTTATTTCTTTCTAGTATGTGTTGACTTTCTTCTTTTTTAAAAATTAGTTTCATTGGTATATTTTTGACATATGTAACTATCACTTTCATCATAGGGAATTTGTACCTATACGTGATATGTCTTGATTTGTTTTTCCCATTTTCCTCCCTTCCATTCAAACCTTCTTCCCCTCTCCATTTAAAAATCTTTGTTTCTATTGTTTCCCTCCCATTTTTTATTTTTTATTTTTTAATTCATTGTCCCTCTTGCCTTCCTTTTCCCCATTCCATGTTCCTCTTCCCATTTGAACATTTTCTTCCTAATTCCCAACATCTATCCTCCATTTGGGGCTGAGACTAGTTAATTTTCACTCTTTTCTAAAGTATCTGCCTTTTGCTTTGTGCCAAACATAGCAACGAGTTAGAATTTTAATTAAACCAAAATAGCACATCCGGTCAAATTTTCTACAGTTAATTGCATCTGGAAACTTACTTAAAAGTGTGCATAACACATTCAACAAATGATAAAATTACTATACTCAAATTCAATTATATTTTCTTCTACCTAAATGACAGAATAAACACTGAAGTGTATTTAAAGATCAACACAAATAACTACAAAGAAATATTTTAGATAACACAGAAACAAAGGAAATTACTTGATATAAAGGACATATCTATGAAATTATTTTTAATTCATAATTTAATTCAAGTGAATTATTTTATTCCCTTGATATAAAGGACATATCATCTACAAAATTATTTTTAATTCATATTTTAAAGCAAATAATTTGCCTGTTGTAGTAAAAATTTGAATGGTATTTTGGAATGAAATACTTAAACAGAAGTAAGCAAACAAAAGGCAATATATTGACAATTATCATGCATTCTTTAGCAAAATATTTCAGAACTTGCCTTCAAGAAACATACCAGTCTTGATCAACAGTATGTAATGATTGTCTTGGTCAGTTTAATTTGATCAGTGTATAAAGTCATCTGAATAATTGGAATATATATATATATATATATATATATATGCATTCATACAGAAAAGAATATATTTGAATTATGTTATAATATTCAAATTTAAACATTCTATATATCTATGGCAATGTATCTGAGAAATACCATTATACACTTTACATATAACTTTTGGTGAAGAAATTAAAACTTTAATTTTATTTTTTATTTCACTTATTTCAATATTATTTATTATTTACTTTATTTCCTTAAAAATAAATTTAAATAACAAATTTAGTGAGTGCCATTTTGCTAATTAAAATTTTATATGTAAATTTGCTACTTTTGTGATTATAGATACATAAATACATGGAATAAAAACTTTGCATTGATAATTTATATGTAAAGAAGTCATATATTTATGTTATTCTCATTTATATTTATATGAATACGTATTGGTACTAAGCACCATAATCACAGATTCATATTGGGTCACATAGTTTTGTATGCATGTTGAATTATTCAAATATAGGCTAAGTAACGGATTTCTCAACATAAAGTGTAAAATAGAAAGTTTTTTAAGAACACAAGATACCTTACATAACATAAATTGAAATATTTATATATTTAAAACTTTTATTATCCAATGTGCTAAATTTAATGTCTTAGAAATTATGTGACTGTGAAAGACCTAAAGAAACAAACAAAACAGAGCTGGGGATTTAGCTCAGCCGCATAAGTGTGTGCCTTGCAAGCGCGTGGTCTTGAGTTCAATTCCCAGTACAAAAAAAAAAAAAAAAAGAAAAGGAAAGGAAACAAACAAAACAAATAAAGAAGAAATCAGAAAAGTAAAGCCTAACAAATTCAAGGACTGCTGCTGTCTATAGAAGGCAGTGAAAAGACACACAGCAAGCTTTATTCTGAAATTATATAAAGGTATTCTTTGCTTTACCATAGAGATTATGCCTAGATAAACACATTAAAAGTTAAAAATACTGTAAATTGAAAATTCATTGCAGATACTAATTGTCACACATCATGGTTTATCAGAAGAATACACTGTGGGGTTTCAGGGGTTATCTTTACGATTATGGGGCTGCCTGGGAGCTGTGTTCCATTGTTGCTGCCCAGAATTAACAGAGCCAAAAATACCACAGATACATAGCACAGCAAAAGATCAAATTCAAAATTGGAAGTATCACTGAGACTGATTGTATATCAACTTACTTTTTGCATATCAACTTACTAATTGCATATCGACTACTACCATGCAGTGGAAAAGTTTGAAGTTGAACCATTCTAAGTCTGGGACCATCTGGGTTTCTGTCTGATATAAGCATATACACATAATGAATAATACTTTACATTGGGAAACTAATCTTCACTTTTTAATTTAAATTTTAATAATGCTTACATTAGCAAAATTGTTAGCATTACCAAAGCTTGCACCTTAGTCTGTTTTAAGTTGCTATAACAGGATACTCGAGAGTGGGCAATTTGAAAAGTACAGAAATACAGCTTTTATACACTGAAGCCTGGCAAGTTCAAGTCTAGGAGCACTAACTGATTGAAAGACTTCTTGGTATGTCCTTCCATTGTGGAAGAGCAACAGAGCCTGAACCGACAAAGGGGAAGAAGGCAGGGTTCATACTTCACCAAGAATCCGCTTCTGAAACAATTAACCCACTCGATAATGGGATTCATCAGTTCATGAGAGACGAGGTCCAATGACTTCATCACCTCTTGAAGTTCTCAACTCACTGCTGCTGGGTTGGGCATGAGGCTTGTTGTCCATGTACTCTGGGCAACATTCTCAAATCACAGCAACCTCAATATTTCTACTACTTCAAATAAAAATAGACAATTTTGAAGTCTTTTCCAAGATTAAGCCTTGGTGAGTGGATTACATATAAATCATTTATTTACAACCCAAACCTCTATTTACAAGTTAAATTACATACAGACAAATTCAACATTAAGGAAAATAATCAAGGCAATCTGACAGAGAAATAAGGTTGTGCTGTAAAACAAATATGTAACACCTATCCAGTGCATCAATAAGTATGGTAATATGTTTTTATTTAAATCATCCAATAGCAATATATCAAATATGAAACAAAAATGCATCTCATAATATACAACATTAAATTATGATTTGTCTTACCTTTTTGTAGAGACCTCCAAAGTCATATATTCAATTGCAAATGTAAAAATAAGATAGATGATTATAAAGTGTTATTTTTTTGCATAGAGATGATATTTAAGAAGTATAACACTCCAGGATATGAATTATGATGTAATAATTCATACCCTTTGCTTTGTTAGATATAAGACTGTACTGAGATCTATTTAATGCACAAGGTGTAACTTATTACCCCATGATTCACAGCATGGAATATTTTATTGTGCTTATAAACAAGTCCCTATACAAATATTTTCTTATTAAAAAGGGGAGAATGTTTGAATATAATATGTTTTTAAAAGGAAATGTGAGAAAGCAGTAAGAATGCAAGTTAGAATAATATCAAATGTTGTCTTATTTTAAACGCAGTACTTTTCTTTAACAAAACTCAAAAATACATTTTTTTTGCTTTCCTTGACTGATGTTTAGACCCAGCAGGCATTTTAGCAACCAAGTCAGTTTAACTGCCCTATATTACAGAAATTCCCCTGGAATCATTCTTTTTTCCACAAGTCACTACCCCGCTATGTCTTTTGCCATTACTTTAGAGCTACATAATCCTGTGAAGTTTCACTTGTATGTTTTATAGCCTGCCACTGTGGTTGGGGAGCAGAGGAATATCAGGAGAGCCTCCTGGCTTGCCTCTGTAGAGCTCTAAACAGCAGGAAACTGAAGTGCGTGTTTATCTTTGAACTTGAGATTCCTCTGAATGTTCTCTATTGTGGACAGTTAGCTACACTGGAAATAAGTTTTGTGACTGCAAGCCCAACGGCTACCTTCCAAGACAGCTGGTTTAGAGTGGAAACCACTGGTTTCTTTCGATTATGAATTTTCATTTAAAAAGGAAAAGAAGAAGAAGACAAGATGGCTGATCAGTGAGCAACAGAACACAAAACCTCCCAGGAGAAACAATTCATATGCCAGAATAAAACACCCTGGAGAGACCCAGACAGAGGGATGGATACTCTTGACACAGGAAGAAATTAAAACTTAAAAAAGTTCGTCAAATACTTCGGGACTACAACTGAAACAGCTAAAAACTAAAGGGACACAGCATTTTTGTGATAACCCAAGTTTGCACCACCTTGAATCGGTGCCAGCAAGCAGAGCCACCTGGACCTGTTCCCACTGCCACTCACAGGAAGAATGGCAGTGCTGAAGTTGGGGGTTGGTGAGCCCAACGGAGAGTGGAGAGCGGAGCTGGAGGAAGAACCTTCATTGATCCATGGTCAGGGCTGGGAGTGAGAACCCCCCCTAACAGGAAGGGTGCGACCAGGTGGGTGACATGTTGGAATCGGGCAGGAGGAACCTGAACTAAGAGTGACAGTGACTTCGGTTGGTTGCTCCCTCTCCAGAGCAGATTCATGCGATTTGCTTGGACTGGGCCGTGCCCCTTGCTGGGACCCAATGAGACATCCCAAATCAATTCCCTGTGCCTAGCACGCACTGACTGGGTGATCACCCCTGAAGTTTGGCAGGCCCAGTGGGGAGGGGCAAGGATCCTCAGCCTGCTTATACCTCAGTGAAAAGAGCAGGCAGGAGAGGGCAGAGGTCCCTCACCAGCATGCTTCGGAGGAAACGTGGCCAACAGGGAAGGGGGCTGGGACCTGCACTGTAACCTGTGTGCAGGAAGCCAGGACCATGACAGGAGAGAGAGTCAGGAGGAGGACCCCAGCCCGGAACCCTGAGAGCACTGATCCAGGAGAAGGAAAAACAAGGGTGACTGAGGGCAGCAAACACACAACATCAGACATGGCTTAATGGACATTAAGAGATATCTTTGGGACCTTGTAGATGAGCTCAAAACTGAAATATTAAATCAGGTAAAGCAGGATATGAGTAGAGTAATAAAAGAAATGCTCTCAGGAAGCATCTCTCAGGATGATACAGATGAAAGAAGGGAGGAACACAAAAAAAAGAGAGAAACATTCAATAAAGAATATAAAGAAAATGTAGAATACATGAACCAGATTCAAAGAGACTATCAGGAAATTAAAAACTCCATTGAAAGCTGGCAAAACACCATAAAAGAAACTAAGAATAGACTATCAAAACTTGAAGACAAGTTTGCAGTGTGTGAGCATGAAAGGAAAGATCTCTTAAAAATAACAAGGAAACAGGCAGTAACAATACAAAGGCTAGAAGATGACAAGAGAATCTACAATTTAAGAATAAGAAATGTGAACGAAGAAGCAGGAATACATACAGGCGAATTACAAAGGCTATTCACAGAAATAATTAAGGAAAACTTCCTAAGCATGGGAAAAGAAAATGACATTGGTTGTGTGAGGCATACAGAACTCCAGCCACCTACAACCAAAACAGATCTACACCCAGACATATAATAATCAAGATACCAGAAATTCAATATAAAAACAGAATATTAAGAGCCGTCAGAGAAAAGAAACAAATTACCTATAAAGGTAAGCCCATCAGAATCATGGCTGACTTCTCAACACAGATCATCAGATCAAGAAGAGCTTGGAGTGAAGTCTTCCAAATCCTGAAGGAAGGTGGCCTCCAGCCCAGATTGATGTACCCTGCAAAACTGTCACTAGAAATTAATGGAGAAGCAAGATGCTTCCATGACAAAGAGGAACTGGGCGAAACTGTTGCCACCAATCCAACCCTGCAGAGAATGGTGAAGGACATTTTAGAGAGAGAGAAAAAAAATACCAGGATTTTAGGAACAGTGGCAGAAAGGCCTCAATGAGTGGGGCAGGTAGTAGAATGAAGGAGAAAACTAAATAAAGGCAGAAAAGTAGCATAGCAGAAATGAGGCAGAGAAGGATAACTAGAAACTCTATCATAGATGGCCTTGATACGCTATATTGTTAATGGTGCACCAGGATTTAAAACACATATTACTCACACTACTCTGCTTAGATGTATTATATTCTGTTCCAGTCATTCTACCTGTACTCGATTTGAGGGCACAGACAGGTATCCGGAAAATAGCTGGATGTAGTATGGTAATCATCCTTAACTTCCTATTAAGTCAATCTAAAGTTCTGTAAAACCTACACTGTTTTACCATGACTGATTGTAATTGAATCTGGTTTGTTGGATCGCTGTTTTGTATTGATAGATTTTATTCAAAGCTGTTATGATTGATAGTATCATGTCTAAGAGTATAGGCAACTGCACTTAAGATGATAAGATCCACTAGAATATCTACTCTGGTTTGATTATTACCTGCCTTTGAAGTTTTATACTGTCTACAATGTTTTATTTTACTAATATTGTTATTTACTGCTATACTCAATTATACTGTTATATTCAATTATGCCTGATGATACAGACATTCTTTTGAAGATAATAAGAAACAACACAGTAATCATTGTAGATCACCTTGTACTGTGGTTTTATATGACTTTTTGGTTTCATGTTTTTATAGGAATTTGTTTTGTTTTGTTTTGCTAAGTTTTGTTTTTCCCTCTAATACAGAAAGGATAGAAATACACGTAGAGATTCATGCATGCATAGCTGTTCACACTCTCACTGTTTGACTATCTACTTTGTATGCTTTAATTTTGTAACTTGAACAACTATTTCTGAGAGGATAATATGTAATTTATTAACTAGTGATTTCTTATTGTTTATCTTTTTTTTGGAATTCTGTATTATCTCTACCCTTTACACGCTTTTGTTTCTCTTTAAATAAAATCTTTTTTTAAAACAGGAAAAGAAAACAAAAGAAATGGATAAATACTAATCTATTTATTAGCTCACAAATGACAGTAGGGCTGCTTTAGGATACTAAGCAAGGGTTAATATGAATCTTACAGAGCAAAATCTTCAAGTATTTCTTCAGGTAATTCTAGAAGTCCTTCCAAAATTTCCAAGGGGGAGAGATTTTCTAGAGTCACTTCTCTATATACAGTATGTGGAAATATCAATGTCAAGCAATCACGGGCTAAGTATTTCTACCTTTGGCCACGCCATTGTGACACAAATATTATAGGAATAAAGAAGACTGAGAAAGATTCAAACACTGAATGAGCAGAGAATGGATGATTTTATCAAATGATTTTATGATACCTTTGAGTACCAAGATTAGAGAATAGAATATAAATTGAACTTAATAAGAAAAAAATGCATAAAACTTACGTTTTATTATTCTGCCCTATACATTGGAGACATCTCCAATAATGCTTCTTTTGATGTTGTGATTTTACTGTTTTTTTTACATTTTTATTGTGGAAATATTATAATACATGTATATTATTGTTTTTATCACCAGAAAATACATAATTTATTGTCATAACTACATTCAAAAAGCTAGATAGCTATCAGACCTATCCATTACAGAACTTGTTCATTATTTTAAACAGATTGGTAATAACTGCTACTTTTCTCTCCATTGAGCCTGTGGTAACATTCATTTTACTTTCAGTCTGTTTTAATCATTTTGACATTAAATGGATTGAGTGACTCTTTCTGTTTTGTTTGGCAGTTCAGAAAATAATGCTCAATAATTTTTTCTAATGACTGAGCACCAGATTCCTCTTTGAAGACTATGGAAGTTCTTAAAAGTGATACACATTTGCAAAAGATAAAATTAATGAGGTATTAATAGCTCCAGGTAATTTCTACTTTGAGAAATAATTTAGGAGAAATAATTTGTATTCTTTTGGGGGCATGTCATAACAAAGATTGGATGAAGAATTCTCTATTGATTTTAATTATCTGAGGAATTTCTTTTTTTCAGATTTCTACCAACAGGGACTCAGAATGATATAGAGAGGAATATGATTTGTACTTGGAATAATCAGTACAAAGATTAACATTTGTTTCTCTACTGAAATCAGTTTGACCCTTATCAAGTCATTTTTTCTCATATTTTCTAGATTTTGGAGGGTCTTTTCAATTGAATGTGTATTCTGATAGACATATTAACTGCATAATTTGATTTGTAAAATGTATCAGTTGGACAATGCTTTTTGTATTGGAACTAGCTAATAAATATATTTTTTAATCATGTATGCAGTTATTATTAACACTGAGAATGATCTCAAAACCTGGAATCATTTACCTGTTTGGATGACATTATCACATTTTGTATTGTTTTAATTGATTAAAACATACTATATTTGTTTTTTCTAACTCTACAAATCTTATCTATCATTGCCATGAGCAGTAGCTACTGTAAATTTTTTGGTTATTAAATATTATTTCCATTAATTGATCATTATTGATTTTTTTCACTTTAGATTATTATGAAGTTTAACACAGACTTTAAACAGAAATCATGTTTGAATGTCTGCTTGAGAAATTTGTACTTAACTCTGATATTTGGCTGTTGATAAGCTTGGATGAAGGAAACCACACACATTTAGGGTTGAAATATTCATGTGTGCATGTGTGTGTGTGTGTGTGTGTGTGTGTGTAGTATTATATCCCTAACTTCCTGATACCATTTCAAGTTGTGGCATCATTCTGTGTAGCAAAATGTTTTGTGCATCTAAATGCTTTTGAAGAATAACTTTGAGATGTTGAACAATCACTCTATATTCCACAAACTAACTTCCAATCTTCATGATTTCATATTGTACCATCCCTTCTTCTCTCTCCCTAAAAGACTTGGTATTTGTGCATTTCTCACAACTAGAAGCAGTTTAGTAATGTGTCACTGACAGCACTCCTTGAAGTTCATCACTAATTCCTATTCACCTAATCATGATGTTTGTCTGAAACATTCCCAAATTGCTTTCTATGTTGCCATTTTGGACATTTTTTTTCATCATACTCTCAATAGTTCTTTGATAAACCATTCTTTCTTAATCACTGAATGACTGCCTCACCCTGTCATGTATAAACCATGTGTATTAAGCCTTATTCATGTTTTACTCATAGGATGCAGAAAACAGTCTGCTTAGAACTATGCTAAGTGCAAACTAAATGATTATTGACATTGGATTTGATATCTCCATGATATGTTTTCTATAAATAAGAATATGAATGTCATCCAGTGAGTATGTATTTTATTTTAAACAATATTCAAGTCTATATTGCCAGACTTATGTCACTAAAATAAGGTCTAAGTAAACAGTCTATTTTATCATAGCAATATTCACACTTAACAATAAGTAGTTATTATTGTCTTCACAGTTCAGTATATAGTTTATCTGGTAAAGTTTTAAAAATATTTGGTGATGTGATACAGTATCTGTTTATATGTGAAAATTTTACTCAACAAATATCTGTGTCTTAAAATGTAAGACAAATTTCTGAAAAGATGCATTAATTCTTAAGCAAATGGGAAAATATAAATAATTCACAAAACTAAAAAAGTTCATTGAGTATAGTTATTTCAGCAATGTTTGCCTACAATCAATTATTTATATTTAGATATTTCAGTAGAAGTGTGTAATAATTTTCCTTTCAATTATTTTAAAACTATGATGGAATCAAATATTTTGTAACAATCTTTATATTAGACCAAGTTCAATCTGGTAGGAACAGGGCTTACAATTCTGAAATCTTTTAGATCACTTATCTTCTGTAACATATTAAAATAAATCAAAACATTATTATTCAATATCAACATTATAATTCAAACAGAGATACTGAAATACATTGCAGTGAATTCCAGTTACAAATAAAAGAGAAAAACAGCTTAGATTTTAAGATGATCTAACAGATCTTGGACTTCAATTATTTCCATTAACAATAAATACATGAGAAATTTATATCAAAAGTCTATTTAGTACCAGAATACTTTCATCTCTCAAATGGTTTAGTGTGAAAAGCATTGGAAATTAGAACTTATATTTTTAAATATTAATTTCAATATAAAGAATTTAAATAGAATATCATTTCCTAGTTAAAGCATATTGTGTTATAAGAGATTTTACTAGAAAATATGTTCTGGTTAAACAGAGATAGAAATATCTGTCTATAAAACCTATATATGCTTTAAAACCATTTTACCACCTGTATTTCCAGACTTATTTATTCTGAATTACACACAGCAAAAGGATAGATTGAATAATTCATGTAAGAGTTAACTAATATGTTGTTTTCCACAGTCATGGTACATTAGCATTTAATGCTATTATTTGT
This sequence comes from Hydrochoerus hydrochaeris, assembly GCA_004027455.1. Classification (NCBI taxonomy): domain Eukaryota; kingdom Metazoa; phylum Chordata; class Mammalia; order Rodentia; family Hydrochaeridae; genus Hydrochoerus; species Hydrochoerus hydrochaeris. The sequence continues at coordinate 154,671 of PVLA01000659.1, forward strand.
AATGTTTAAATTTTGCTACAAATTCTTTATTTAATATTACTTTCTTCTATCTACATCAGGAAAACAGAGGAGGCAAATATAAACCACTTAATGTTGAGCCTTAAACTTTTAGAAAAAGAAAAGCAGGCTAAACCAAAAACTCCTACAAGAAAGGAAATTATAAGGATCAGAGCAAAAATTAACACACCAGAGACTTAAAGACCAATATAAAGAATCAATGAATTGAAAAGTTGGTTCTTTGAAAGATTAAATAAAATTGACAAACTCTTAGCCAACCTTATAAAAAAAAATAAAAAGAAAGAAAAGGCTCAAATCTATGCAATTAGGGATGAAGAGGATGAAATTACAACCGACCCTGTAGAAATCCAGAAAATCATCTATACTTACTTTGAAAACTTGTTCTATAATACAATGGAAAATACAGAAGAAATGGACAGATTCCTAGATACATATGAATTACCAAAGCTGAATCAAAACAAAGCTGATAAAAAGCCTAAATAATGCTATATCAATAAATGAAATCTAAAATGTAGTTAAAAATTTAGCAACTAAGAAAAGCCCAGGCCCTGGTGGATTCACTGCTGAATTGTACAAGAAATTTAGTGAAGACCTAACACCACTACTTCTCAAACATTTTAATGAATTTGAAGGGAAGTAATAGTCCCAAATTCATTGCTGAAGGCAAGCATTACTCTGATTCCAAAACCACAGAAAGACTCAACTAAGAAAGAGAATTATAGGCCCATTTCCTTAATGAAAATTGATGCAAGAATCCTCAGTGAGATACAGGCAAACAAATTTCAGCAAATCTTCAAGAAGATTGTACACCGTGATCAAGTGTGATTCATCCCAGAGATGCAGAGGTGGTTCCACATATATAAATCCATAATTGTAATGCATCATATAAACAGAGCCAAGAACAAAAATCATGTGATCATCTCAATAAATGCACCAAAAGGTTTTGACAAATTCCAGCACCCATTCATAATAAAAATCCCACAGAAAATCGGAATAGATGGCCTTTATCTCAATCTGATAAAAAACCATCTACAACAAACCAACAGCCAACACCATACTAAATGGAAATACTAAATTGAAATCATCATACTAGATGGAAATACTAAATTAAAAGCTTTTTCTCTAAAATCAGGAACAAGACAAGGATGTCCACTGTCTCCACTCTTATTCAACACAGTCCTGGAAACTTCAGCCAGAGCAATTAGAAAAGATTAAGAAATAAAAGGAATAAAGATACAAAAGGAAGAAGTTAAATTATCATTATTTGCAGATGACATGATACTCTACTATGAAGACTCCAAACTCTCCATCAAAAGACTTCTACATTTCATAAGCAAATTTAGTAATGTAGCTGTTTATAAAGTCAACACTCAAATCCCAATGGCTTTTTTATAGATGAATAACAAACTCACCGAGAAGAAATCATTGAAACAATACCTTTTACAATAGCATCCAGAGAAATGAAATACCTAGGAATCAATATAATGAAAGATGTAAAAAACCTCTACATTGAAAACTATATTACTTTACAAAAGAAGATTGATGAGTATACTAGAAAATGGAGAGCTATCCTGTGCTCTTGGGTATAAAGAACCAATATAGTGAAAATGGCCATACCTCCAAGACTGTGATAGATTCAATACAATTCCAATCAAAATTCCAATAGCATATCTTACAGAATCAGAGAAAATCCTAAAATTCATCTGGAAAAGAAGAGATCTGGAATAGCAAAGGCAATTCTGGGCAACAAAGACAAGACATAAGGGATCACAATCCCTGACTTGAAATTGTACTGTGATAGGGGCTGGGGATTTGGCTCGGTGGCATAAGTGCCTGCCTTGCAAGCATGCAGTCATGAGTTCGATCCTCAGTACTGATTAAAAAAAAAAAGAAATTGTACTGTGATAAAAAAAAAGTAAAATAAAATAAAACAGCATGGTACTGGGGAAAAAAAACAGACCTGGAGATCAATGGAATAGATTAGAAGATGTGGAAATAACTGCATACATAGTAAGTTACCTTATCTTTGACAAAGGTACCAAATGCATTCACTGGGAGAGAAATAGTCTCTTTAATAAGTGGTGTTGGAAAAACTGGCTTTCCATATGCTGAAATTAAAACTGGACCCATATCTTTCACCATATACTATGCTAAAATCAGAATGGATTAAAGATCTTAATATTAAAACAGAAACATTAATCTGCTAGAAGATAGTATAGGTGAAACTCTTGAAGACATTGGTGTAGGCAGACTTTATCAATGAAACCCAGAGTGCACAGGACTTACCACAAAAAATCAACAAATAGGATCTCATCCTATTCAAAAGCTTTTTCACAGTAAGAAAAACCACCAACAGAGTGAAGAGACAACTCCCTATGTGTGAGAAAATGCTTGCCAGCTATTCCTCAGATAAAGAATTATTAAGAATATATAAAGAACTAAAAAAAAAAAAAATCAGTCCTCCGAGATTTAAAGACCCAATCCAAACAGGCATCTGAGATGAACATACACTTCTCAGATGAGGAAATACAAACAACAAATAAATGCATGAAAAATGTTCAACAGCACTCCTCATTCAAGAGATACAAATTGAAACAACACTGAGATTTCACCTTACCGAAGAAAGAATGGCTATTATTATGAAATCAACCAATAAGAAATTCTATAGGGGTTTTAGGAAAAAAGGAATCCTTCTCTATGGATTGTGGGAATGCAGATTGATGCAACCACTGTGGAAATCATGTGGAGATTCCTCAAAATCTAGGATTGGAGGTCCCCTTCAATGAATATCTTCCCCAACAAATTAAAAAATATCATACCACAGCAATATATGTGACCCATGTTTATAGCAGCACAGTTTATAATAGCCAGTTTATGATAGCACAGTTTATAACAACCTAAATGCAGATCGATTGAAGAATGGATAAAAAGGAGGTGGTATTTCTATATAATGGAATATTATTCAGCCATAAAGAATGATAAACTGGACATTTTTATAGGTAAATGGATACACCTTGAGAATATATTTATTAGTGAAATAAACATGTTGCTTGTGTACAAATACCATATTGTTTTATTAGTATGATAGGGAAAAAACATGCATTTTGTCCCAGAGAGAATGACTTCAGCCAAGCAATGACTCCGGGAACACCTGCTTTTACTTTAACTAACCCATTTTGAGCTATTTTGAGTTGACCTTTTGATTTCTTAAGAAAGTTTTGATGTGATGTAAGGTTTGGATTTTTTGCATGCAAATATTGTTTTTCCACTGTTTTTATTGAGGGTACAATCCTTTCTCCACTTAATTGCTTTTGTGTCTTTGCCAGAAATCAAGAGTCTGTTATGTGAATATCTATTTTGAAACTTTATATTGGTACTTTGGTGGCTTGTTTTTCTTGATATCAATGCCATTTTGTCATGATTAGTGCAACTTTGTGAAAGGCATGGGATTGGGAGGGTTGGAACTCTAACTTTGTTCCTTTATCAAAGTTGTTTAGACTATTCTACTTTTCTACTTTCACAGAAATGTAAGAATCAAAATGTTAATCTTTGCGAAAAATGATGTTGGCAGTTTGATAAGGGATTGTGTTTTTTATCTTTATGATTTTCTTCTATTTGTTTTTTGTTTCATTCTGTCTTTTATTTTTAATTTCTTGAAAAATATGAGGCTATTTCATAACTTTCTTCTTTTCTAATAAATATACTTGGTGTTAAAAAATTACATTTTTCTTAAATCACTTATTTCTTTGGTGTAGCTTGTCTTTTCCAGAAATGGTTTGTATGAACCATTCCAGCAGCAAAAGCAATTACTAAAGAAAGTTGTTGAAGAATAAGAAATAATAAATCTTTATATTTTCCTGATTTTGGAACTTCATGAAAATGACTCAAAAGAAAACTTTTTTAGTTTTATGAAAAAAAATCTGCCTCTTCACTAAAATGTTATTTTTGATTGAAATATATGTTTTTAATGTTAGGGATCTTGGGGAAATTCAGTTGCATAATGTCGTCTCATCTCTTTCAATGTAATAAATATATGATCAACATAAACTATAGTCGCCAACTATCTCAGGGTGAAAGCAGCATCTACATGCCATGATTTTAGTTGTCTTCTGCACCACTAAGTACTAAAAATTTTTCATTTACTGGATACAGTTAATATTGTTTAAAACAATCATAAATTTTAGTTAAAAATTCAAGGCAAATAAAATGTCAAGGTTTATAGTTATATAATTACAAAACTAGAATAAGAGAAGAAAAATAGTTTTCATTCACAGTATGTATTTTCAGCAGTTATTTTTTTCTAAGAGTCTTATAGGGAATTTTTGTTACATTTGTCACTAATTTCCTCTCAGTTTTCTCCAACTAGACCATTTAGTTATTCATTATACCAAGTGTGCTAATTTCCATCTCTTTTTCTTTGCTTGTGGAGTCACTATAGATTTCTTTACATTTTAGCTATGTTGAACCTTTTCAGAGGGAGCCGTTTTAATTACTTCAATTTCAGGTTGTTTCTAGAATTACCCATTATACTCAGAATCTAGTGTTTGGGGAGAATAGTACATACTTCTAACTTGCATCACCCTCAACTTCTTCATGAGTTGTGCAGTAACTAGGCATGTCTTCCCAGACTCTCCCAGGCTGTTTTCTTTCACTGTTAGAAAAACATTATCTGTCTTAAGAGTTCACACAAAAATGGAAATGGTAATGCTAGTTTTAGAAAACTGTCATAATATTTTATTCAGGAAATAAAAGATAGTTTTGTCAACAAAGTGGAGACAGAGAGAAGACTTGCTAAAGCACTGTGTGGCAAGCAAGGGAGAGTGACTAAGGATAACCCTCAAGACTCTTATTTAAGGAAATTGGCATAAGGTATAGTGTGATACTTACAAGAGAGAAGAGACTTGGAAGTTTACAAGTATGTGAAGATGGGGGGATTGATACCTTAAAGCAAATGAAGAAGAGTAAATTGTGTATAAGGGTTTTTAAAATCCAAAGGCCACATCAGAGTTGAGGAAAAAAAAATTGAAATTCATTACTTTATACCTGAAGTTATATTAAGCGATAATACTATTTCCTCCATTTTAGAGATAAGAAAGATGGAGACACAAAGTTAAATCACATAATTCTTGACCTACTATACTGACTGTACCAATCATACAGCCTATACAGTCCCTTGGACCCAGAATGTATTCAGTTTGATTTACTATCAATTAGCTCAGCGTCATTGGGATGGCTAAGTGGTCAAGGTGTTGGACTTAAGATCTAATGAATTAGCTCAGTTAATCCATCATTAAGTTTTTGTAATTAAATTTATCTTAAATGATTCACAAAACACAAAAATACATATTGATGGGATGTTTTCATACATGTGCATATTGTTTCAGTGAGGTTAAACATTTCTATCTCCTCAAATGTTTGTCATGTTTTATTGTAAAAATATCCAAAATCTTTCTTCTAGCTCTTTGAAATACACAGCATATAATCTTTGTTTGTAGTCACTGGAGAGTGCAATAATACAGTGCTTTCTGCTTTCCGCAGCCTAATGCTAACCTGGTAACTTTTGTTTAACCTCTTTGCAGTCTTTGGTCACCACCCTCCCTATTCTTCCTGGTCACTGGTAAGCATCTATTGACTGACTTCCTAGAAAACAGATGTAGCAGATCCAACATACAAATGATGTCATACAGTACCTGGCATATTTCATTTATGTGATGTTGTGTTTTTGTTTTAATTTTTTATTCAATCTGTGATATATAATTTTGATTGACATTACATATTAAGGGATGAATCAATACCCAGTAAAAGCAAAGAAAAACTGAAAGAAAATAGGCTTGATCTCCACTTGTGAAGTGATTTATGATAGCATCCAAAACAGAGTAGCAGAGTAAACTAGAAATTCTTCAAGTTATTTTGGCTTAGGAACTTTAAAAACTCTTCTTGCCATAAAATTATGAAAATTACCTTATGTTTTTGACATTGCAAATCTAGGAAATGATTATATCATTATTTTTATCTTGATTTATGTATCTCCTTCTTTGTATTTTTTTGCCTTTATGATAGGAGCAGTCCTCTAAGAAGGGCTCAGGTAAATATGTATGCCCTCAATTTTTTCTCTATAGCTCTTAACATTTATTTATGTCTTACATGTAATATCCATAGTTTTACACCTCTGAAAATTCCACCTTTTAGGGTTTTACCACTTCCTTTAGATTGACCATCTAAAATTTTGCATATGTTTGAAAATTCTATGTTGTATACAAACATAAAGTTTGAAAGTCAAACTGCTGAAGTGTAAACCTTGACTGCATGATTTCTAGATACTTTTCTTGCTTGTTATGAATATAATTTCACCTTTATTTCATAATATGTAAGACAGAAATAATATACAATGCATAGATTGTATTAAGGATCCCATTAGATAATTTCTGCGGAGCAATTAGCTGTATGTCTTGCAGAGGTTCGGCATTCAATTGATCTCATAGTATTGTTGATATAATTATAATTATTACCTTATGTTTATTTAGCTATATATTGCTTATTGGTTAATAGGTAAGTTTAATTTATGGTAACTATTGGCCCTGGTGAAAATTGATTTTCTTCGCCAGATGACTGTATACTTAGTCGATACTATCATTTTTATGGTTTTTAAGTGTAATGTATTACTTCATTTAGTAACTGATTCTATTAAGTTTTTTAAAATTTTATTTAAAAAGAAAAAAGTCAGAACAGAAATAATTTAAAAAAAAATAAATAGTAAGAAATCACTAGTTGATAAATTACATATTGTCCACTTAGAAATAATTGTTCAGGTTACAAAAAGCATACAAAGTAGACATTCAAACAGTGATATTGCAAACAGTTCTGCTCAAAGATCTAACAAAAACTTAGTAACATGGTCATATATCTTACACAGTTAAGCATACACGCAGTTGTATCCTTTAGAGCAATGTATTTTCCTCTCTTTTTTATAATAGCAATTATACATTTTGGGTTTTATTACTCTTACTTTTCTTATTACTTTTTTACACTAGAGCCACAATGTGATATTTATAAATATGATTCTTATTTATTTCACTAATAAGGATAGTCTCAAGTTGTCTCCATTTACCTATGAAGGCCTCACGATCATCCTTTTTTATAGCTGAGTAATATTCCATTGTATAAAAATACCACATCTTTTGCAGTTGGTGGGCATCTTAGTTGTTTCCAAGATGTAGATATTACAAATTGTGCTGCTATGGACATGGGTGCACATATATCACTGTGATATGACCTTTTCAGTTTTTCTGGGAAAATACCCAGGAGGGGAATAGCTGGATTGAATGGAACTTCCAATATTAGTCTTCTGAGAAATCTCTATGCTGGTTTCCATAGTGGTTGCACCAGTGTATACTCCTACCAACAGTGGAGCAATGTTTCTTTTTCCCACAGCCTCACCAACATTTGTTATCAGTTGATTTCTTGATGGCAGCTATTCTTTCTGGAGTGAGATGAAATCTCAATGCTGTTTTAATATGCATTTCTCGAATGACCAGTGATGGTGAACATTTCTTCATGTATTTATTTGCCATTTGTATATCTTCCTCTGAGAACTCTGTGTTCATCTCAGATGCCCATTTTTGGAGAGGGTCTTGAAATTTGGAGAGCTTGATGCTTTTCAATTCTTTATATGTTCTGGATGTAAGTCCTTTGTCTGAGGGGTGCTGGATAAGGTTCTTTCCACTCTGTTGGTGATTTCTTTGGAAAGTGCAGAAACTTTTCAATAATATTAGATCCCATTTGTTGATTCTTTGAAGTGTTTCCCATGCAGTTTGCATTTTGTTTATGTATTCTCTGCCTACCCATATGCCTCCAAGACTTCTACCTACCAAGTCTTCCAGTACATTTAGTGTTTCTGTTTTAATATTGAGGTCTTTGATCCATTTAGACTTTAGTTTTGTGCATGGTGATAAGCATGGATCTAGTTTCAGTCTTCAGCATGTGGAGAGCCCATTTTTCCAACACCAGTTATTAAAGAGGCTATCCTTCTTCCAGTGGGCATATTTAGCCTCTTTGTCAAATATCAGGTGGCTGAGTGTCTCTGTAGTTGTGCTTGCATCTTCTAATCTGTTCCATTGATTCTCAGGTCTATTTCTTTGCCAGTAACATGATGATTTTATCACTGTGGCTTTGTAGTATAGTTTCAAGTCAGGAATTGAGATGCCTCCTGCCTTTGTTGCCCAGAATTGCCTTTGCTATTCTAGGTTTCTTCTGTTTCCAAATGAATTTTAGGAGTGTTTTTTCTAGATCTGTGAAGTACTTTAATGGTATTTTGATTGGGATTGCATTAAATCTGCATAACAGTTTTGCGAGTATGGCCATTTTCACAATGTTGGTTCTTCCTAGCAAAAAGCATGGAATATCCTTCCATTTTCTAATATCCTCTTCAATCTCCTGTTTTAGTGTACCATAATTTTCAGCATGTAGGTCTTTTACATTTTTAGTTAGGTTGATTCCTAAGTATTTCACTTTTTTAGATGCTATTGTGAAGGATGATATTTCCATAATTTCTCTCTCAGTGAGTTTTTTTGTGTGTACAGGAATGCTATTGATTTTTGAGCATTGACTTTGTATCCAGCTACACCGCTGAATTTATTACCTCTAGCAGTCTTTCAATGGAGCTTTTTGGGTCTTCTATATAGAGTATCATGTCATATTCAAATAGTGATAATTTAACTTCTTTCTTTCCTATCTTTATTCCTTTTATTTCTGTCTCTTTCTGATTGCCCCGGCTAGTATTTCGAGAAATATATTGAATAGGAGTTATTATAATGGACATCCTTGTCTTGTTCCTGATTTTAAAGTGAAAGTTTTCAGTTTTTGTTCATTCAGTATAATGTTGGCTGTTGATTTGTCATAGACGGCCTTTATAATATTGAGGTAGACACCATGTATTTCTAATATCTGAAGGGATTTTTTTATGAACATGTGTTGGAATTTATCAAAAGCTTTTTCTGAATCTATTGAGATTCATGTGGTTTTTGGTTTTGGCTCTGTTGATGTAGTGTATTACATTTATTGATTTGTGTATGTTAAACCAGTCCTGCATGCCTGGAATGAATACCACTTGGTCGTGATGTATAATTTTCTTGATGATTTTCTGCATTCTATTTGCCTGTATTTTATTTAGAATCTCTGCATTGATGCTCATTAGTGAGATTGGCCTATAGTTCTCCTTATTGGTTGGGTCTTTCCTGGTTTGGGCATCAGAGTGATACTTGCCTCCAAGAATGCTTTAAGGAGGATTGCTTCCTTTTCAATTTCATTGAAGAATTTAAGGAGTATTGGCATTAATCTTCTCTAGAGTTCTTATAGAACTCAGCCATGAATCCATCAGGACCTGGGCTTTTCTTTGTTGGTAAGTTTTTAATTACATTTTCAATTTCAATAACTGATACTGGGTTATTCAAAATTGCTATATCTTCTTGGTTGACCTTTGGCAGTCCATATGTTTCTAGAAATCTGTCCATTTCCTCTGTATTTTCCACTCTACGTGAGTAGAGATTTTCAAAGTAGGTATTCATGATCTTTTGAATTATTATTATCCATGGGATCTGTAATAATTTCCCCCTTTTCAGTCCTTGTTGTGTCAATTTAGGTTTTTTCTTTCTTTTTCTTTATAAGGTTAGCTAGAGGTCTGTCAATTTTGCTTATTCTCTCAAAAAACCAGCTCTTTGGTTCAGTATTTCTTTGTATTGATTTTTTAGGTTCAATTGCATTGATTTCTGCTCTAATCTTTACAATTTCCCAACTTCTATAAGCTTTGGGTTTAACTTGCTTTTCTTTTTCTAGAAGCTTGAGATGAATGAAGCATTAGGTTATTTGTGCTCATTCTGTTTTCTTGATAAGACCATTTTTTGCTATATATTTCCCTCTTTTTTTTTTTTCTTTTTCTTTCGGTAGCAGGGATTGAACTCATGGCCTCGCATTTGCCAGGCAGGGGCTTATGCCACTGAGCTAAATGCCCTGCCCTATATTTCCCTCTTAAAACTGCTTTCATTGCATCTCACAGATTACAGTGTGTTATTTCATCATTTTCATTGAGTTGCAGGTATTGCTTTATTTCTTCTTTAACTTTATCTGTGGCCCACTGGTTTTTCAGTAGCTTGCTGTTAAATTTCCATGTATTTATGCAGGTTTTTCAATTTCTTTTGCCATTTTCAATTTCTTTTTCCAATTTCATGGCACTGTGGTCATATATTACTCATGGGAGAATTTCAATGCCTTGGCATTTACTTAAGAAAGTTTTATTGGGTAATATATGGTCTATTTTGTATAATGTCCCATGAGCAGCTGAGAAGAATGTGTATTCTGATGTGGTTGGGTGGAACACTCTGTAAACATCTACTAATTCCTGTTGCTCAGAGGTATGATTCTGTTCTATTATTTCTTTGCTGACTTGTTATCTAGTTGATCTATCTCTTTGAGACAATGTGGTGTTAAGGTTCCTTGTTATAATTGTGTTCTTGTGTATTTGGTTTTACATGTCCATTAGTATTTGTTTTATATAGTTGGGTGCTCCTGTATTTGGTGTATATATATATTTATAATTGTTAGTTCTTCCTCTTGACTTTTTCCACTAATGAGTATGTAATGACCTTCTTTATCTCTTTTAATAATTTTAGGTTTGAAGTTCATCATGTCTGCAAGTAGAATAGTTACCCCTGCTTTTTTCTGGGTTCCTGTTGCATGGAATACTGTTTTCCATCCTTTGACTTTTAATTTATAAGTTTCCTTTTGGGTCAGATGTGTTTCTTGTATACAGCATATTTTGGGATCATGTTTCTTGATCCATTCTGTCAACCTATTTCTGTTGATAGGTGAATTGATACCATTTATATTTATGAATATCACTGATATTTACTGGCTCAGCTTTGCCCTGTTATGTTCTAGTTGTTTGCTTTCTGTTTTTCCCCCTTGTTTAATTGCTTGTCCTACCTGGTGGTTTCTTTCTGTTGTTCTGGAGATTGTGGTCATTTTTGTCTCTATCTAATGTTTTTCGATACTCTTTCTATGTTGGTTTATTGGACATGAATTTCTTCAGTTGTTCTTTGTTGTGGAAGTATCTTGTTTCTCCATGAAATTTGAATGAAAGTTTTGCTGGGTACATCAGTCTGGGTTGAAAGTTGTTTCTTTCAGGGCTTGAGACACCTCACTGCAAGCTTGTATTGACTTGAAGGTTTGTGCTGCAGAGTCTGCTGTGATTCTAATGGACTTTCTTTGATAGGTGAATAGACTTTTCTCTAACAGCTTTTAGTATTCTGTTCTTATGCTGTATGTCTGAGATCTTTATTATATGTCTGGGTGTGATTTATATTGGTTGTAACTGTTTGGTGTCCTGTATGCCTCACTTGTCTTCTTATCAGATTTTTTCCCATGGGAAATTTTCTGCTATTACTTCTGTGAATATTTTACATATGTTATTTGCATTGACTCCTGTATCTTCACTGATGCCTATTAGTCTTATATTGTTTCTCTTGGCATCATCTTGAAGCTACTGAATTGTCATTTCATACTGCTTTGTTATTTTTAAAAGTTCTATCCTTTTATGATTGGTAATTGTGATCCCATCCTCAAGGTCTGAAATCCTATCCTCAGCTTCATTTAGATTTTTCCAGCTTTGAATAGAATTTTTTGTTTCTTGGACTGTCTCTTTGAGTTTGTTTCATGACTTCTGCTTATTTTCTGTATTGTTCATTCAAGGTTTAAATCAGTTTCCCATGTTGCTGTACTTTTTTTTTCCATTTCTTCTTTAGCTGTGCTCAGCAACTCCTTTACTTAGGTTGTTATTTCTGTCTTTACATGGGAGAGTACTTCTAGTTTGATTTCCTGTATTCCTTCATGGAGTTTTTTTTTAATTTTACTATCTTTTGAGGTATTTCTGGTGTGTCACTTTTGAAATCCTCTATTTCAATGTCTCCTGTACTTGCTCAGGTGGACTAGACGCTTGAGATTGCATTTTGCTTTTTCTTTTTGCCACTTTCCTCTTTTGAGTTAATATTTGGTCCTTCAATCCCTCTAGTGTGAACTATTGGTAGCGTGAATCTTGGGGTCCTTTTGTAAGGTTTATGTTTGTCCAATTTTTGGATCCCACAATGAAGAGGTGGACCAGTCACCTGAATTCCCCCTGCAGGTCCTGTTGGGTGAATCTTATATTCTTTCTGGCCTGACAGGCCTAGTAGTATTGATGTATGTCAACTTTTAGTTTCTGCTGTTACTTTATCTTCAGGTTATTCCAGGTCACCAAATCTCCTTGTCTATAGTGTTTGTGTCGGCTGAGGCCCTACTGTGTCCCTTTTGTGTGTCTATGTGTCTCATAACCCCTTTTGATTTACTCCTAGTTGAGGGAGTCCTGATTGGCACACTCCTCATCCTGCCTGATGTTCTCTGTGTGTAGGAAGGAGTCACCCACACTCTTTTTAGATTCACCAAAGTCTAACAGTTAGTTGGTGGGAGCTTTATTATTGGCCCTATTTACCCACTGTAAATTTTAGGGGCATACTCTCCACACTGACTGGAGCCTGCTAAGATCTTGTGTTTGGGTAAGGCAGTTACTGAATCTCCCTTCAAGCTGGCACAGTTAATCTGCTGTAGTCCAAGGTTCTAGGAGAAAGGATGGGAGCTGAAAATCAACAGTAGTATTAGGTTCAGGAGGCAGGGAGTGTCCCCAAGGAGCCAGCAGGTGTCCTGGGTCCAGGCGTCTTCTGGGTGCGCAAGAAGCATGGCCCAGCAGCGTAGGTGGTCCTGGGCTGAGAGGCAAGCTGGTGGTGTCAGTGCAGTGCAAGTGTGAGGGAAGCACAGTGAAATGGCATACATGGTCCTGGGCCAAGGGGCAGGCTGGTAACATCAGTCCTGGTGTCCATAGGACACTATCTTGTTTTAAAATCCTAAATCACTTTCATAGTTTTGTTCTGAGTGGGTTCATTCTGTTTCATCCTGTTTGGTCCTATTCTACTCAGTGAAGCTGTAACTTCAACTGATTGTTGAAGTTGTAAGACAAATGCCCGGAGAAGCACAGGGGCATAGTGATTGGAGCCTTCCAAACTCTTCTGTTTGGGTGAAATGTCACTGAGTCTCCCTTCAACTCAGTATGTTTAATCTACTGCAATTTAAGGTTCTGGGAGGGGCAGTGGGAGCCAAAGATCAAGTATTTCCTTTAGGAGTTGGAGAGGGTCACGGAAGGCAGCAGCCATTGGTGTGGTGTTTCTCCAGGCCAGCGGGAGTCATGCGGGAAGCACATGGAGGTGTGGACCAAGGTCTGAGGGTGGTGTGGTTTTCCTCAGTGCCAGAGGTAGTCACACCTGAAGTGCACGAGGCACAGGCCAAGGTCCAAGGGCAGAGAGTGTTCCTCAGGGCCAGTGGGATTCCCGCAGAAAACGCATGGCAATGCAGGCCTCTATTTTGAATTTTATGCTTTTAAAAATTTGCTACTATTTACTCTGATTACTTACAAATAATATGTATTGCACACTTATTTTACAGGAAAAAGATTTATCAGTTGCTCACATTGTTCTTGGTAATTCTTGACAACTATTAAAATGCTAATTCAATACTTGAGAAAGACACTTGCTCTGCTTTTTTGCATACCTACTGCCAATTCCTGCTTCTTTATTGAGTTCTTAAACACATTATTTCTAAGGAGCAATGAATGGCTATGGATAGATTAGATCTGTCTGCTTTTTTTCTTTTGTTTGGAATTATCTGTGTGAGGCATGAAGCATGTAAATTCTAGAATGCAATTGGAGCATATGCCTAACAAATCTTCCATAGTATTAAATTAATTCTGATTTCCCTAAGCATTTTGTTATAGTAGAACTTTCAAATAGCCAAATTCTTTCTTGCATTCAGGGGATGAAAATCATCCAATGATAATGCTTTAAGAATTTGACTATTATCTACATTTTAAAGAGAAATATTATGATTTTACCATGCATATTATATTTAATATGTGCCTATTTCTGTGTAGATGTTTTTATTCATAACCCATATAACCTTCACATATCACCAAATTATAAAGCCCTAAATTTATAGAATATACTCATATAGACTGAAGATAATTAATTTATGTTCTGTCCATCAGCTAAGCAATAATGTAACTTGAATTCAGATTCAAGTATGTTAGGTCCAGTTTTTATTTTTTCTATTGATATTTACTGCTAATATTAAAATTATTGTTAGGGAAAATATGCTTATTGAATATTTCATAGTTTATTGAAATAATTTTTCAAATCTATCTTCTAACATTTTCTGTTTGCTTTGTGATCTGCAAGCTTTTCTGTAAATCCTGCATCCATTCAGACTTGGAAGGGGATTTGACCAATGCAAGTGATCAAGAAGACATGGGAGAAGGGAAATGGTGAGGTCAAAGTATTTATTTCTTATGTTTCATTCCTGCCATGTCATTATCTGTGTCTTTAGCCCAAGCCAAAGCCAACATGTGTGTGTGAGTGTGTGTGTGTGTGTGTGTGTGTGTGTGTGTGTGTTGTACTGAAGACTGAGAATTGAAGCCAGGCACACACTATTTCAAAGGTACTAATTAATTTCTTGGTTTCATATTTGTTTCCTTTTTTGAGAGGTCTTACTATAGAGTCCAGGATAACTTCCAATTTATAGTACTTCCTCTCTAGTCCTCTGAGTAGCTGGGATTATAGTCCTCTGCCACCACACCTGGTTGTAGTGTGAATCTTGCACATCCATCTGCACACAGCTCTTCTATTTCCCAGTAGCAGCTTCCTCACCTTGCCTCATGACACTTAGGGCTATTTGCAGACCTCCTCACACCCTTTACTAGCTCTTGAGTATGGTAACACCATATTGTTCGGTTTCTTAAATGCTGTTTCTATATTGGATTCATCATAGTGTGAAAATATCCTCAATTCTACAAATCTTTGCCAGTTTATGTCTTTTTGCACTGTGTTCAGTATTTTTATCCCTCAATACCATTTAATGACCTTCCTAATTAATTAATTCATTATTTTTTGAAACACACAGTTACAGCACATAATATTCACACTCCTTATTGGGAGTCGGTACCTGTGCGTGACACACATCTGCATTCCTTTTTCAGCCTCCGTCCCTCCACTCTTCCTCTTTCCTCCGTATCTCAATCCCTTTCCCAAATGATTTTTAAAATAGTTTTGCTAGTTCATTTCCATAACTTCTGAAGTGGTATTATATCTGTGTTGTGAATAAATGTTTAATTTTGCATAACTGACTTGCCAGTACATTGCTTCCCAATGATTTTTGTGCTTTTCTTACTGTGTTAAAAATGTAATTCAGAATTAATGTGACCAACTTTACATATACAGTTAATCTTTGGAATGATGTTTATTTTCTTTTGATTTCTTTCTGTTTCCATGTACCGAAATGTCCCTTATGTTTTATTTTAAGATTCAGGGTCTAATGTCATGAAAATGATGCTCTCTGTTCTTTCTAAAATAGCCCTATTGTTGATACAAAAAAATCATTTGGTATGAAATTAGCTTAAGAACTTTGGCATGAGTTTAGAGTTCTTTCAAATATTAGAAGTTTAAAGTGTGTGGAAAATTTTAAAATGTATAAACATTCATTTGTTTTAAATAAATAAAATTCATGTATCAGTCATGATAATTATTCAAATATCTAATTAAGTCACTTATAAAGCTTTCTTTCATGCAAATGCTATACGTTCATATTTTGTTTGTGAAAGTATTTATAAAAAGATAACTGAATAATTTTTTTTTCTGCCTCTGGGATGGAACTCACAATCTCACGTTTACAGAGTGGGGCCTTAGCCAACTAAGCTAAACCTGGGAACACCTTAATAAAATTTTTACAGTGGAAATTTCTTCTATGATAGTCATATGTTAAGATAGTGATATTTGTTTTGATAATAGCAGAAAATTTTCTAACTTGAAGGTTAAAGCTCACAATATTTATAGCAAAATACCACTCACTTATTTTTATTTTGAAACACTTTTTCCTGTTGTCTGAATTGAATAAGTTGTTTAAATTATTTTATTTTTCTTAGCACATGTTTGTAGTACACAATGATTACATTTACTGTAGGGAATTGATACATGTATATGACACATTTCAATTCCCTTCTTTTCCCCTCTTTTGCCACCCCATCTTATTTTTTCAGCATCAGATTCATTTGTAGTAACTTACAAAGTTAATTATCATATATAAGATTAAAAACTGTACTAATAGTCAAAGAACATACAAAACATGTAAGACTATTGTACTAAGTCAAGGTACATGTTTAAATACATTCTCTGTGCATTTGAATAGATGTGTACTTCAAGTACTGTATTCATATGACCTAAAAACTCTTTTGTCTCATCTCTAATTGGAATGTTTCATCTGCATTTAAGCCTTACCACTGAAGTCTGAAGAAAATAAATACATGGTAACATTTAAATTCCCTTCACTTTTTTTATCAGTAAAGATCATTTTGCTAAATTTTTAAACTATAGTGGAGATTGAAAACAAAATGCATTTGATATTTAAAATACAATCTCTTATCAACCTTATTTTAGTTTTTATTTCTTTTGATAAAAGTCTCTATTCACAACACTATCATTATTTTTTGTTTCTTACACATGTGTTTATTGGACCATCATTTATATTTCATATGTTGTGTCAGATGCTACAGACACACAGAAAAAACATACTACTTATTGTCATGTTGTTTTGGTGTAATAGAAGATAGATAGATAGATAGATAGATAGATAGATAGATAGATAGATAGAAATACATTCAGTTAGAATACTTTCTGACATGTTTAGTAACAGTTGTGTTTATCCAGAGCACATCATTAATTATGATCGAGATCATAGAGATAAAATCCAAAAACATAAGAGCCTGATTCATAGTGGTGCAGTGTTTTGAAGGAGATGGATTAAGAACGGGAACAGGCTTTATAAGGAACCATCACACTGGTGAGGAGAAACTGGATGGTCCTTATCAGGAAACTGAAAATAACTCACCGTTTTGGGAGGGCATAGTTCAAGAGGAAGAGGGTTAGGAAAGAAAAATAAATGCCAGGAAATTCCATGGCCTTTTCATCCCAGTGGAAAGAGTGTTTGCTTGCTCTACAGGAAATGAGGACTTTGAAAAATTTAGAACAAAGAAGTGACACCAGCAAATTGGTGCTTTGAAAAAAGTATATGGATGACATTCTCAGGAGTAACACTGATGGAAAATCAAGCTAGATTAAGACTACTTAGAAGGTATAACAACCGTTGAGATTCACTACAGTAGCAGACAGAAAACGGACTGAGTAGAGGCCAGAAACAAATGTTGATTATGTGGACTGAAATTTAGAAAAAAATAAGTGTGTCAAAGTTCTGATGGTGGCCTGATTTCATTTCTAGAAAGCTGGATAAAGACAATGTGGCGAATCTTATACGAGACCCTGGGAAATGCACCCAGTTTTGTACAAACTGAGCTGACAGGAGGCGGCTGGATGCCACATGTGCACCATGAGCGAGCTTCCGCAAGCATAAGCTATTGTTTCAGAAGAAAGAAAAAAAACTAGACCACGGAAACTCACATTTATAATTGTTGACATAAGGCATATTCAAATGGATAGTAAAAGTCTCTTCACCTATCCAGCATATTCACAGAGAACTTTAGTGAGAGGTTCTTAACTTCACTTTATCTGCAACATTGCAGTAACGTATAATGGAAACTCTGATTATGTTGTACCTTGACTGTAAAACTCTCATACATTTTCAATGCCAGACAAAGATTTTTAAAAAAATTTTGAACTCCAGACTACATCATGGGTTTCAAACTTTATCTCTCTTTTTTTTTCCACACACCATGTGCTACAGCACAAATGAAAAGCAAGCTATTTCCCAAATGTCCTCTTAATCTTCACTTTCTGATACTTTACCTTTGACTTAGAGTGTAGACTCTATAAATCCACCCATAAAATTTATCTCAAACATGATCTCTTTTCTTGCAATGTCTTTAACTTTTCTCAGTTGTACTTGTTTGCCCTGTGCTTTAGTACCATGTGTATGTGGTATCTCATTATTTATATGTAATAAGGCACATTTTATGATTATTTTCTGTATTTACTTCATGTTTTCATTAGCCAAATTAAATATCTTTGAGAAATATGCAATTTTCCTCCTTTCAGCTTTCTCTTCATTTTGCTCATAGCATATCCTCAATAAATATTTAAAACAAAAAAACAAATATAACATAGGTTCATGGAAATTACACTTCAATATAAACACAAGATGCTAATACATAAGTTAAATAAATAAGGTGAGATACTCAAATGGAAATATTTATTTTATAAGAAAACTAGTATTTCCTAAATTACTTTCCTAGTCACTAGATCCCTTTTCTTTAAATAAGATTTTTTTCTAAAAATTTTGTTAGCCTATAGAAATATACAATGAAGTTACTTTCATAATGATAAATGACTATAACTATTAAGATTGTCTTTATGAAATTTAAGCATTAAAAATACATTGATTTAAAACTAAGGTACTTGATGACTCAGAACATGTGTTTTAAAAAATAACATTAAAGGAAATATTTATTATTGAGAATGCACTAGACAGACTTGAGGGAGGAAAAAAGTACAGGTATATAAGTAAACTGAATAGAGGTAAATCCATACCTTGAGATATGGATAAATGCAAAGCTTTTTCACTTCTCTGAGCAAATGCATCTTTCTGAGTAATTTCATATATTTCTTGCAAGGCTGCCATGAAGGAAAGACAAAGATGATTGTAACTTGTACATAGTTGACACCATAAAATTGCTATTATCATTGTAGCAATAAGTTAGGTAGAAATATTATCAGCAGTCAGCCAAGGATAGGCCTTCGAGGGAGCCAGTGTGGAAGAGAAGAACATGTCATACTTGTGGCCCTAGGTACATCTGTTGAAGGCCAGGCCTCAAGATAAAGATGAAATGATCAGGCTTACATTCCTCCCCAAAGGGTCAGTAATGACTTGAGATTATATTGCAATAGGTATTGGTTCAGTAAAGTCCAGATAGACACCAGCCACCGAGGTGGTTGCCCATAGCACCTGGACCTGTCCCTTCCTAAAAAAAACCTTTGTTCCTTATGTGTAACTTTGCTTCATTCTCTGATCCTCTATGGGGTCAATATTAGCTGAGCAGCTATACTTGTAATCGTATTGATGAGTGTGCTCTACAAAACAGTCTTAGAGAAATGGCTTCCATGATGATTCACTTTTGGGTCCCCTCCTGTCTCTTAGGAGCTATTAAGCAATAAATATTTACAACTCTTCAGCTCCATTGTTGCTTAGAATTCATTCTTTGAATGAAGGGATACAAACTCAGCATATCTGACATCTAGCAAGTTGGGAGTTATATTTTCCCTGTATTATTACTACTGTTTGTTATTGATATTAGTAAATCTAGGAGTATTAGATATTCATAAGCATATATATTCAAGTGTAAAGAAGTATGAAAAATGTGTATCCATGAAAATATTACAGAGTGACTAGTATATATTTTATACCAAAAATCTATTTAGAATTTGATCATCATTCTCATTTTAATATTTCAAGAAATTTCTCTATAGGGCAGGAAATTTAGCTAAGTGGTGTAAAAGTGCCTGCCTTGCAAGCACAAAGTCGTTTGATGCCTGGTATCAAAAAAAGAGAAAATTTTCTATATTAATATCAGAGATTCATAAAATAATTATACACATTTGGTTTGCTTTCTAAAATTATATATACAGTGTTTTAAGACAATAATGAGTTAAAATAAAATTGTTTAATGCTATTGCATCACAAATGAAGAAATTATATAGGTGATTGATATCACAACTATGCAATGAAACGGTCCTTACAAAATATAAACATTATTCATTACACATGTTTTTATTAAATAGTCAGACTTTGACATTACATTTATAAATAGCCTAAGGAAGTTCAGAAGGGTCTGTATCTTTGTATATTATAAAATGTCCTTCTAACTACCCAGAACTTCTGTTGTATGTTGAAAGATTATCCTTAGGAAGACCTCTACCTTATGAAGCCCTAAACCAATATGCATAAGTTAAAGCTACTATACAAATTGATAAATTTCAATTCACTTAAATTAATGGATATGTATATATAAGATTTTTTCTTATTTTTAAGCATTTTAGTAAAGATAAACTTGTTTTTACTTAAAATATATTGCATGGTTTTACTTTATTTTGCCTTTTTTTTTTGCCCTAACTAATGGTGCAAAACATGTTCATTTTCAGAAATCAGAGAATATAGAAAAGTGTACACTCAAAAACTCCTTCTAACTTCACTATTAGTTATTTTATCAAAGTAAGCATTTTGGTATACTGTAATAGTATTGAAATATTAAATTTAGGTAGTTTTAAGGAATGAAACTTCTTAGAAACTCTACATGAATATCAAATCCAGCTGTCTTCTTATTTCTTGGTCATTTTTCAAAATTAAGGATATTTCATAAGCAATTATAAGCATATATCATTATAAATTTTCAAGGAAAACTCATGTTAGAGAAGGCATTATTGTCTGTATTTTACACAGTATTTTCTGTATTTTCCTTCTGAAATTCTTTTAGTAAAATAAGTAAAAATTTTATTTTGTTTTTAAAAATCAAATTGTACAAAGGTTCAGACTTAGTATAATAAAAGCTCTCTATGTTTTATTTGATCACTACTATAACACTTAACATTTTAGTGCTTTTAACTATATTTGTGAGTATATATTGTATGTGTTTATAGTTATTTTAAGATGTGCAACTATGTGAGTGTCACAAAAATCTTGTCAGATAACCAGAAGAGATTTATTACTATGTTTTAAATCAAGAATCTAAATTCTATCAATGTGAGATTTAAGACAGGATTTAGCATAGATAGGGAGACAAACATCAAAGAGTTAAAATGTGTCAAAAATTCAGGATACAAACAGAAGTCAAGATGGCCAATCAGTGAGCAACAAAATACAAAGCCTCTCAGGAGAAACAACTCATAAGCCAGAATAAAACACCCTGGAGAGACCCAGACAGAGGGAGATGGATCCTATTGACACAGGGAGAAATTAAAACCTAAAAAAACTCATCAAAAAGTCAGGACTACAACTGAAATGGGTAAAAATTACCGGACACAGTGTTTTGGTTAGCAGTAACCTGCCAAGTTTGCAACAGCTTGAATCTGCACTGGCCCGCAGAGCTGCCCAAACTCATTCCCGCTGCCACTCACAGGAACCACAGCAGCACTGAAGTCGGGGGTTGGTGAGCCCAATGGAGTGCAAAGCCAGTGAAAGGAACTTCATTAATCCATGGTCAGTGCTGGGAATGAGACCCCCACACACACACAGGAAGGGCGAGACCAAATGGGCAACATGTTGGAATCAGGCAAGAGGAGCCTGAACTGGGAGCGACAGTGACTTCATTTGGTTGCACCCTGCCCAGAGCAGATTTGTGGGATTTGCTTGGACTGGGCTGCGCCCCTTGCCAGGACCCAATGAGCTGTCCCAAATTGATTCCCTGTGCCTAACAAGTACTAACTGGTTAAAGCCCCTGAAGTTTGGCTGGTCGGGTGGGGAGGGGCAGGCATATGCAGCTGCTGTTTACACCTCAGTGATAAGAACAGTCAGGAGAGGGCAGAGGTCCCTCATCAGTATGCTTCAGAGGAAATGTGGCCAACAGGGAAGGGGGCTGGGAACTGCACTGTAACCTGTGTGCAGGAATCCAGGACCATGACAGGAGAGAGAGGCAAGAAGAGGCCCTTAGCCCAGAACACTGAGAGCACTGATCCAGGAGAGGGAAAAACAAGGGAGACTGAGGGCAGCAAACACACAGCATCAGACATGGCTTCAATGGACATTAAGAGATATCTTCAGTACCTTGTAGACAAGCTCAAAACTGAAATATTAAATCAGGATATGAGTAGAGTAATAAAAAAAATGCTCTCAGGAAGCATCTCTCAGGATGATACAGATGGAAGAAGGGAGGAACACAAAAAAAGGAGAGAAACATTCAATAAAGAATATGAAGAAAATCTAGAATTCATGAAGCAGATTCAAAGAGACTACCAGGAAATTAAAAACTCCATTGAAAGCTGGCAAATCACCTTAAAAGAAACTAAGGATAGACTATCAAAACTTGAAGACAAGTTTGCAGTGTGTGATCATGACAGGAAAGATCTCTTAAAAATAACAAGGAAACAGGGAGTAACAATACAAAGGCTAGAAGATGACAAGAGAATCTACAATTTAAGAATAAGAAATGTGAATGAAGAAACAGGAATAAATACAGGTGAATTACAAAGGCTGTTCATGGAAATAAGTAAGGAAAACTTCCCAAGCATGGGAAAAGAAAATGACATTGGTTGTGTGAGGCATACAGAACTGCAGCCACCTACAACCAAAACAGAGCTACACCCAGACATATAATAATCAAGATACCAGAAATTCAATATAAACACAGAATATTAAAATCTTTCAGAGAAAATAAACAGATTACCTATAAAGGTAAGCCCATCAGATTCATGGCTGACTTCTTGACACAGATCAGATCAAGAAGAGCTTGGAGTGAAGTATTCCAAGCCCTTAAAAAAATAACCTCCAGCCCAGATTGATGTACCCTGCGAAACTGTCTCTAGAAATTAATGGAGAAACAAGATACTTCCATGACAAAAAAGAACTGGGGGAGTTTGTGACCACCAATCCAACCCTACAGAGAATACTGAAGGACATTCTAGAAAGAAAAAAAAAAAAACCAGGATTTTAGGAACAGTAGCAGAAAGGCCTCAATGAGTGGGGCAGGGAGTAGAATGAAAGAGAAAACTAGACAAACAAAGGCAGAAAAACAGCATAGCAGAAATGAGGCAA